>CAHIKZ030002294.1:330000-355000 GCA_903632075.3 Acanthosepion pharaonis | reverse complement strand
TATATATATATATATATATATATATATATATATATATATATATATATATATATTTCCATATATGTATATATATATATATATATATATATATATGTATATATATATATATATTGTATATATTTTATATATATATATATATATATATATATATATATATATATTTATATATATATATATATATATATATATTTTTAATGAGAATGAAAAGAATATAAATTCAAAACATTCACAGCATCAATTCAAAAGTGGGCTCAGTACCAAGAGTAGAGCAATAATTATTTATTATAAATTGTTACATACTGACAAAACAATTGCTCACGACAAAGATGCACTTTTGTTTTGATGCGGATCTCTCAAACAAAAATGTGTCTTTGTCATAATTGTTTTGTTTAAACAATATATATATATATATATATATATATATATATATATATATTGCACTTTATCTATTACTTCTAGCATGAAACAGCGCGGTAATTTTCTGAGTGTTGACTGCAATGTTCATTTTTTATATTTATATTTACATACACTCTATCTCTGATATTGAGCACTTTATCCCATAAATATAGCACACTTTTAAAACTATATTTCTTCATATATATATATTTATATATATAAATATATATATATATATATATATATATATATATATAGATAGATAGATAGATAGATAGATATGATAATAATAGTTACACACACACACACACACACATACACATATATATATATATATATATATATATATATAAAAAATACATACATGCATACATACATACATACATACACATACATATATATATATAAAAATTTCCAAGATAGAATCCAGGTAGAACTCAATGTCCAGAACAGAGTAAGAATATATATATATATATATATATATATATATATATATATATAATATGAATAATACCAATTTGTGACTATTGCTTTCCCTTCCTCCTTTTAACCCTTTATATCCATCTGGATGAATTATCTCCATTTATTAAGAACTTTCGGTCTGAAGAGATGAATATAACAATATTTAGAAAATAAATTATAACTGAAATGGAACATATTTTTTCTTGATTTATTATTATTTATATACACACACATGCACATACACACACATATATATATATATATATATATATATATATATATATATATATATATATATATTTATTTTCTTAACTGTTAATGTAAAGTGCCACAAGAAGGAAGATCCATCCAAATAAATATAATTGTCATAATGATAACTCCTTCTTTTTAAGCATTGATAATAAATACTTGTTTCCCTATCTGCCACTATTTCAACTCAATATATCAATATTCCAATCTCTACATCAAAATCCATTGAACTAAATGCTGCCTCTCAATTTTTCGATATAATCTCATATTTGAAAAATGGGTAGTGAAATATAATAAAAAGTATATTGAATAAATGTATATAGAATGATGATAAAATAAATTTTATAGTGAATGATAATAAAAGAAAGTCTACATAGAATGATAAGATGAAATGTATATAGAAAGATAAAAAAAATGGTGTATAAAATGATAGAAAATATATATAGAATATTAGGTTAAAAGTCATATACAATGATAATAAGATAAAAGAAATATGAAATAGTAAAAGTTGCATAGAATAGAAGAATAAAATGCATACAGACTGTTAGGATAAAAAGGTGTATAGAATGACAATAAGATAAAAGTCAAATAAAATAAGATAAAAGTCAAATAAAATGATAAGATAAAAGGCATATAAAATGATAAGATAAAAGATATATAAAGTGATAATAAGGTACTATATATATGTGATGTAAAGATAAAATATATCCAGAATGATAATATGATAAAAGAGAAAGTTGTTAAAAGCAGGAACAGAAGACACATCTGACAATATTGATACAGAATACATTTTGGTTTTGATTTTATTCCTAGCAAAAAAATTAATGTCTGGATCATTTTTAACATGGATGCATAACTCTGTTCTTAACTTCACTTTTCACTTGTTTTGAAGCTTTTGAGGACATGTAAAACTTACAGAATCCCTGGAATTATTTTATTTATTAAAGCACTGAGTCATTCCCTAATTAATGTCTATTCTTTCTACCCACACAATATGGATCTTTTAGAATCTGCCCATCACCTTGTTAAGATTGGCATTAGGTTTCTGGGGAAAATACATTTATGCAAAGTGCAAATCACATTATTATTTATTCTCTTTATTTAGATTTTTGTGTTGTGACCAGGATTATCACACGTATACATTTCTTGTAGATGTAAATGATTGCTTGAAGACATTGCCAAGATTTTCTGAGCAGGTTGAATAGTGCTAATCATCTTTTTGAAGAAGCTAAATTGTATGTGAGGAATATTTAATCAAGTTCTAACCAAATATTAATTTATAAGATTTTTTTCACCTTATTTTTTTCTCATTCTTTTTCTTTGAAATTGTTGAATTCCTGTTATGTCATTTATAAAAAAAATGCAGGAAAATGTATAGACACTTTCTTAATAAATTTCAGGATGATAGATTGCTAACATGTCAATCATAGCAAATCTAATTAATTATCTATAGAGTATGACACAGACATTATAGAAAATTTGGTGCATATTTTATTTTAAAAGTATTTCAGGGTTTAGGAATTTAATACAAAAAAAAATGATTATACCAAATGAGTCAAAATACAAACAACATGATATTAAACTGACTTCAATCAATTGAATGGTTTGGTGGTAAAATCATGCTACACCTGTAGTTGCATGTAAATGCACTATTTGATTCTTTGATAACTTTTCACTCAATGGTTTGAAAATTTCAATACAAGAAACAATTGTTATGGTGTACAGTTTTTGCAAACGATTAAAATTATATCTATAATAGGTTTATCCTTCTTGAAATGCTTGCTTAATGAGTCTCAGTCCCTTTCTTCCAAATTTTCAATGAATTTCTATAGTAAAATCATTTATAATGCAACTGCATTACACATATGAATCCAATTTCATCAGCAATACTTGCATTAATTCCCAATCACTAATGATTCCTTTCTTTCTGATTGTCAGTGAATTTCTGTTATAAAATATAATCTACAATGTATTTATATTACTTATGTAAAAGTCCTATTTCGAGAACAGTGTGAATAGTGACAATCCCTTTCTTCCTGATTTTCAATGAATTTCCATTATAAAATCATTGCAAATGAATTTATATTATACATATACTAGACCTAGTAAGTTAACAATTCTTCTTCTACATGACATGATACTTCAGGATATGGGCGATTATGGCTCTCAACAACTTTCTGCCCTTTATAGCCCTTAGTAAGGTTTGTCTTTTTGGTATCTCTCCTAATCCCTGTTCTGCCATTTGCACAAGCTTGTTAGACAGGTTATGTGCTACTCACCTCTATCTCTCTTGCATTCAATATGTCCTTTGAGTGTCAAATTCTCTAAACCCTCATTATGTGCCCTAGAAATTGTCTCTTTCTGATTCTAAATATAAGTGTTCGTTTCACTTCCATTCTTCCTAAAACTTCCTCATTACTCAAATGTTCAGTACATGGTATTCTTGACATCCTTCTATAGAACATCTCTCTTTCCTCAGGTCTCTTCTTCATCTGAGAGAAGATTGTCTAGCATTCACTGCCATATAAGAGGACTGATATTATATAGTTGAGTATTCTTTACTTTGCTTCTAACAAAATTTTCCTATTTCTTAATACTTTGCTTAGTTTTTGGAAGCCACCCTTTGCTATTCCAATACAAATTTTGGTGTCACATTTTCCATCCTCTGTTAAAACATTTCCTAGATAATTAAATTGTTATACTTACTTGATTTTGGTTTTTCCAATTTTTTCCAATTCTAATTTTTTTTTTTTTACAGATGGTGTACAAGGCCTGGGGGCCACTCAAGGTAGAGAGTTACATTAAGGGGGACTTTGTGTGGATAAGAGGGAAAGATAACTGTTAACTAGACTTGAACAGGTTAAGATTGTAGTGATCAGGAGAACATCCTCTTCTTCTGTTGAAGTTCCTATAGTTTCCTTTCCATGTCTATTAATACTATGTCATCTACACATCTTATATTGTTAAGATCATGGCCACCAATAATGAATCCTGACAGGACTTCTAATTCTTTCAGTTTCACCTAAATGTAAAGATTGAATAAGTTCAATGAGCAGACACATCCTTGTCTTACACCCCTTTCTATTTTTGTGTATTTACTAAATTCATTTTCTATCCATATGCAGGTGGCTTGCTCTCATTATAACTACTGGATTAGTCTAATTTTTTGCAAATAAATCAAAGCTAACTTAGCAGTTCAAACAGTTCTTTGTGTCATAGTTTATCAAACATTTGTTTTATTTCATGACCACAAAATTTCTTTTTTTTTTTTCCTGATTTTCAATAGAGTTCTGTAGCAAAATCCTTAGCAATACATTTACATTATTCATATAATTACCTATATTCCTTCAATAAGTTTTGTCTGATATTCTGACCACTAACCATTATTTTTACCTGCCTTTCAATGATCAACATGCATGTCAAAATTTGATCAAACAATTTTTACATAAATACTGCAAAAGTTGGTGGTTGAATTATCAAATTTCACTTATGATTTCATTCATTCTTAATGGAGTAAATAGTCTTCACGTTTCGACCAGAACACCCATATTTGCCAAAAGTTGGCTATGAAAAATTCTTCTGTGAGAAGGGCCTATATGCAATCATTTTAGCTTACAAGTATATATAGGTTTTCAGGTACAGATAAGTAATGAAATTATCAACATCTTGAATAACAAATTAGCTATGTCTATTTACATGCTAAACAAACTGTGGAAATATTGGCATCTGCCTACTTTCTGCACATGCTTTAATTATTACAGTGAATGAAAGTTTTGACACATTATAATAAATTCTATTCATGATATCACATATAAACACATCTAATCTATACATATAAACTTCTGGTTGCATAATATTAAAATTAATATTAATTCTAAAAATATTCATAATACTAATATTATTTACACTAACCCATTATCTTCAACATAAAATTTCATCATTTGTAACAGGGCTGTATCACTACAATGACAGAAGTATCTGCCATGTTACAAATTTTATTAAACTAAGAGAAAACAACATAAATAAGCTTTTATAAGAACATAAAATGAAGACAATTACATTTTCACAGAGGAATTTCTATTATATATACTAGTTTGGTACCTGTCTCTTTGTTGGTAGCAAGATAATCAAATTTAAAATCTAAATGTTCATTTATTTAAAATATTATATTTATTAGAAAATATAATAATAATAATAATAATAATAATAATAATAATAATAATAATGTATATACTCATGTATAGTGCAAGTTTTTATGATCAGCTTTTTATGCAAAAAAATAGGGGGTTGCGGGTAAAAAAAATAGGGGGTTGCATTATACATGAAGTTGGCTTATACATGAGAATATACCATACCAACTTGGAGTTATCCAAAAATCGTCTCTTTTGGGTTCAGCACATATTTTGGGGAAAGTGCTGTCTGTCTGAGGTCTTTGTTGTGACTTGAGAGATAACTTAATTTACCCTGTGTATTTAAAAACTTACACAGTGTAACAAAACAATACAACTGAGAAAATATGTGAAAATTACAAGAATTTTACATATTTTTTTAGGCTAGCAGAACTTCTGCCCAAAAGCACTTAATAGATAACCAGAACTATAATATTAAATAGATTAAGAAAAATTCAAACAGCTTATCTGGTCAGCTAACTCAAGAGTTTAGCATTGAAATGCTCATCAAGGTCAGATATTTGATAAATCAATTATTTTATTAGAAAATATATTCAGTTTAAATAGATAAGAAATCATAAGCATGAAGTCAACAATAATTATTGGTAAGATAAAAAAAACTCTCTCACTGCAGATAAGAGAAAGAAAAGCTGATTATTATTATTTATTTTTTTAATTTTATTTCACAGACATACACACATGTAAGTAAAGAGACAGTTTTATAGACATAAGCTGTTGATATGCTTTTTTTTTCTTTCTTTCTTTCTTTTTTTTTTTTATTAGTTTATCTCCAACTTTATGATTTTATTATTAGTCAGCCCAGGATAGGAGTTGTCTAGGAAGAACGTATTATTCCAGTGACTTATTTCAAACTCAGTCAAATTGTATGTGCTTGTGTGTACGTGTACATTAAATGGCACATGCACAACAAAGACAAAGGCCTACCTATTATATATGTCCATACAAAATCATACAAAGTTACATATAGACAGTGTGTGATGGACAAAAAGTTACATATAGACAGTGTGTGATGGACAAAAAGTTACATATAGACAGTGTGTAATGGACAAAAAGTTAGTTTAGACTAATATGGACTTTGAAAGATCTTAACAAAACATGTACTTTTCTTCATGTGCCTTGCTTCACTGTGAAGTCCTTTGTGGCTGGGCAATCTAAAAGTACACTATATGGCAGTTTCCTCTATATAAGGAGGATTCAGGTTCAAACACTATTAAAGGACATATCTCCTTTATTAAGGACTCTTGAAAAACCCAGGTTGGTAGACACCAATTATTTCATTTAAAAAAATGAACAAACATGTCTATTCACTAAATACAGTACATCTGTGAATATCCGTACCTTGATTTTCCAGACTTTGATTATTCAAAGATCAAATGAGGAGAAAAATTGAAATCATTTGAACATTTTTCCGTTATCTGAACTAAGCAAATTCTAATATTTCATCTCAGTGTTTTGAGAATTTAGAAAATTCAATGTTCAAAATTTCATTAAAGCAATGATTATATTTGACAAATGTTTAAGTTGGTTGCACTTTCAATGACAAAGTACCTTTACAGATACATCTATTTAATCCAGTTTTGTGAGTTAGTGACAGAAAAATGTGAAGTGATCTGGAAACAGACTAAAATTCCTGCACTTTTTTATCATCAATAAACTGAACAAAACCTTGAACAAAGTAATTGAAAGAAGTTAGAAGAATTGAAGTTAGAATTAAATGTTAAATCTCTTTCAGAAAATGACATTTTCCTTTTTTCGAAAATTAGGTATCTACTTATCTGGAATTAAGGTGATAATGCCACTAAGTCTCAAGGGGTTACTAGGAAGGAAATTGAAGGAGAATATTTTAGCGAGGAGAAATGACAATAAAAGAACAGGGTTCAGGAAAACAGAAGATGGTGATAGACGTTGCATTTAAATGTTTAATGATTGCAGGTAGCAGGGAAGCAAGAAAATGGAAGAGAATTACACAGGCTAGAAATGTGAGAAAAAACTATTAGAATAGAACTTAAGTTTACATCTAGTTATTTCAACAGTAAAACAATGAGACCTAATTGTCAATCTAGTAGAACACTTAAATTCATCCAGTTGAGGTCCCAAGGAGAAGAGCTCATTAGAAAAATAGCCATGAAAATATTTATAGAAAAGTCATAGCAGTGGGAAAGTGAGTGAAATCAAGATGCCATATCAGAACCTATAGACCCTTTTATTTTTTTCTCAAGGTGTCCTAAAGAAGGAAGAAATGTATAATAACAATGAGAATTATTTACACTATTTATATTCGGACTATTGTCCTGATCTTTGTTATTGTTATCACAATGTTTCAGCCATTGTGTCCTCCAGCCTTCCTCATGTGTATATTGATCTGGGTAACTGATGTAATGGAATAACCTGCACCCCTATGAGTGACTACACTATAGGTAGTAACTACCTATAAGTATCTGTAAGTCAATGGACTACAAAGGCTAGCTGGGATCTCTTGAGTACAACTCAGACTTACGCAAGAACTACAGACCTTCCAATGGTAGCACTCACCACTGGATTGACTTGCGACGACCTTGTGCATAACTGTTACCTTTATTCTTATTGTACTGGTTTTTACAATAAATCTTTACTTATTTTAGCAACTTTAATTTCAAGTATATATTCCTATTAGCACAGAATATAACAGTAACATACAAGGAATTTTGAACTGAACCCTTTATTACAGGCAGTAGACTATTCTCGTTCCACTACTCATGTATAGGGATATTTTCTAGTTCTTATTTTTATTTAGTACTGTCCCTTTATTGTTCATCCATTTCCACTGAATGCAAGTACACACTGCACAACACAGGGATTAAACTCACAACCACTATACCACCAAATTCACTAACCAACACTTTTATCCACAAGCCCATAGGACTAGATGATATCCCTAGCCATGAGCAGTGGAACTACATTAAATAATGATAACTCCTCATCCTAGAAATCCAGAAAGTTAGTGATAAGAATTTTGACTAAGTAAATAATTTGGCATATTTATAAATAATGTTACAGTATTTAACAAAAAGTTTCTGAAATGGAATATATATGTATTCACAGCCTAAAACCATCTATTTTTTTATATATAAAAATATCTAGTTCAATTTTTTGAAAATGAATTATTTTATTTTAAATGAAATTCATTGTATCAGATAATAATTTTGCCCTCGCTGTATATCTCCACTTTACTGTAGTTGAGTAAGCTTGTGAATATGACTAGAGTATACTATGTGAGGAAGTTTGTTAATCTCAGAGATTATTATCATCACAGTGTTGGTTGATACTAAAGGACTGAGAAGCGAGAGGTGTATGGTGTGAAGAAGTCTCTTAACCACAGAGATCATTGGATGTTTTTTTACTATTGTTCACTCAACACAAGGCTTAAGAGCCATTTAAGGTAGAAAGTTACTAAATGGGGATGTTGTAAGGGAGGGAGCAAGGATTGCATATTATGAGGATATGTAGGTTAGATAATGGTTGACCCTAGACTTGAAAAAGGTTAGATGTGTAGTGATCAGGGCCGCTTCCTCTAGGGAGTCAATTCTACATTGCAGCAGTTCTAGGGAAGAAGTTATCTGAGTAAAACTGTAGTAGTAATATGTGATGAAAGAAATGACTTACCCTGGAGATCAAAACAAGCATGGACGTGTCTTGCATGCAAAGTGCTGAAAAGAAAATATGGCCACTCTTGTGGGCACAATTTATGAGTGCTCAACAAGACAGGATTTGCAGGCCTGCTTGAGGAGACATAAAAAGCGAGATGCTAAGAGCAATGGGGGCATGTTTTAGGGGGCAGATTACATTTGCTAGTCTGATGAGTGGATTGACAGGAAAAAGAAGGTGAAGGAGATGCGACTGACTTTATCAACTGAAAAGTGCCCAGTGTGATGATGAAGAAATAGAGACTCAGAATCTGTTTCCTTGAGGCGAGTGAGGAAAAGAAGAAGAAGAATTGGTCTGCCGGTGAATGTTGCACTTGATTTTTTTTTTTACCTCCCTCATTTATTTATCTTTTGCTACAGAAACTTTACTACTCACCAATGGAATATGAAGAGAATTAGGATCAGTCAACTCAGTATATATGGCATGGCTGGTCCTAGCTATAAATGTCTGGACTGGTGGAATCAAAGAATACAGTTTGCATGAACATCTGCCATAAGAATAGTGAGAGAGTTGTGAGAGGCTAGTAATGTTTCATCTGTAGGAAAGGGGTTGAAGAGTAGAAAACAATTCATTATCCACAAGTCTTTACATGCAACTGGTTGCTACTGCTGCTGAGTCATGGTGTGCCATTGCACATTTGTGCAACCAAAATTGGTTCAGTCTCATTTTGATTGGCTGAAAAGTATTTGTGATGTTCGCCAGTTAATTTCTAAAGTATGACATAGAAATCCAAAGATGTACAGGAAGAATGAAAGATGTTTTTCAGAAATGAAGCAAGATATGCAGAAATTGGAAAATGTTCTTAGAAACAGTGAACAGTGTTTTGTTCTGGTATATGGCATCTAATCACCTATATAGCAGTTAATACTGGATAATTTCCTCACAGATGAAGAAGAGACCTAAAGTGACAGAGATGTGGTTCTAACAATGAATGTTGAGTATACCATTGACAAAGCATGTAACACATGAGCAAGTTCTAAGGAGAATAAGAAAAACAAAGAAAATGCTACTAGTAATCAGAAAGAGACAGATGAAATTTTGAAGACACACAATGAGGAAAGAAGGCATGAAGAATTTAACACTCACTAGGCATATTGAAAACATGAGAAGCAGTAGAAAACAGTAAGTGATCTTACAGTAAGTTTGAGTAAATGGATAGAACATGTACCAAAGAAGGGCTGTAAAAGAGCAAGAATGTTTTTGTAATCATTTCATCCCACACAAGGCAATAAAGCCACTAAGACACGAAGAATTACTGAATGTTAGAGAGTATGAGAAAAATATATTATTAAGGAGAGACGACAATAAAAGAACAAAAATTAAGAAGACAGAAGATAACAATTGACATTGCATTTAAATTTTTGAAGATCAAATTTGACTGGAACGCAAGAAGCTGGAAGCATAGAACTTATGGTTACATCTAGCTATTTCAACTGTAAAAGGATGAGAACTTGTCACCATTCTAGTACTGCACTTAAATTTCTAAAGTCTCGGTACCATTGAGGAAACTTCATCACAACAATTGTCATGAAAGTATTTATAGAAAAGTCACAGGAAAGCTACATTATGGTGGTGGGAAAGTAACTAAAGCTGAGATCCCAGATCAGGGCCAATAACATTGCAAATTCTTCTTTGGATTTCATCAACAATCTCTAAATATATAGCAAGAGCCCCAGACCAGATATGGCAGCAATATTCACAGCAAAGATGAATGGTAATATTATAAACAGACAAGATAGATTCTGTTGAGTAAAATTATCTAGCTCAACAGTGTATCAACTTTCCTAGCTGCAAACTTAGCAATTGCTTCAATATACTCTTTTAACTTCATATCAACAGAAAACATTAGCCCAAGAAGTTGCAATGAGTCAGTCATTGGTAAGATAAAAAATTAGAGTTGTAAAAAACAGAAAATTATGAAGAGTCACAATTGTCCATGCTCTAAAAAGACAGAGAGAGAGAGAGACAGAGAGACAGAGAGAGAGAGAGAGAGTGTTATTTTCTGTTTCAATCCTGTGTGTTTATAACAAACAATATTTTTCATTTTATTTCTTCAAAGTGTAAACGAAGTTGCTACAAAAGTACATCAGTATCAGGAAGTGGTTAGCAAATTAATCTGCAGACTATTATGACAACTAAGACTTCAATTTTCACTGAATGCTCAATGCTTTTGGCCCTGTTCCATACTAAACTGAGCGTAATAAATAAATATATATAAATCAATCATTATATTTCTGATCTCTGGTCCCTGTCAACATTAACAATGGCCTAATTTTACTAAATGTCAGTTTAGTTACAGGAGTAAAGTTTACCCAACTGTTCATACACCAATATCTCTATCAAGGATTGTAAGATACCAGTGAGGAAACATTTTTGTTAAAATATCTAGCACAGATATAAATGGATTTCCCAAGAGCTTTAATGATAAGTCCAAACTATGGGTTAATTAATAGGGCAGACAGAGCTCTGCAGCCTTGGTTGGGAACCAATCTTAGAGAAGGACAATTCTGAATTCAAAACTGTTTTGGTATAAGGCTAACAACTCCATCCAGTAAAAGCCTATTTGCTATGTGTCCTGGGTAAGACATTAAATTACATCTGCGTCCTAGGTAAGACAATAAACTACATCCAGCAGCAAAGCCTCTGATCAGGTTTTGAGGAGCATGGAATCACCTCTTAATTGCTGGTATTCCCAGGTCCACCCTAACCCAGGGTGGTAGCACCTGTTAGGGTCCCAGATATGGGCAAATAGTTAACTATTACCAGCAATACTGTTTGAAAAAAATTATTATGAACAATATAATTTTGAAGGAAAAATATTACCAGAAACAGATTTTTGACAAAACAAAATATTACCAATAATAAAAAATGTTGTCGGCATTAAAAAACCCACTGAGGTTGATATGCCGTAAAACAAAATAAACCAAACCAATCTAAATCAAAGAATACATATTTTATTCATATGAATCTATCCTAAAAATGTTGTTGGCATTAAATAACCCATTAAAGTTTATATGCCGTAAAACAAAATAAACAAACCAAGTCCAAACCTATTTGCTATGAAAACCACAGCAGCAATATCTTGCATGTTGAGAAATGTAGCCTCACATTCTTCAGTGGTGTCTACAGGACATGACTTAGTGCTAAGCAAGCACAAACAACCTCCATATAAGGAGGTGCTGGAAAGCTATTGACCCAACCCTTTTCTCAAAATCTAACCAAATGACCAGACATCAGAAAATCTTTTTTGAAGGCTTCTGATCAGACTGTGAACTTTTCAGCACTCCCTCCTATACTCAGGCAATTTTAAATTCAATGATATATTTTGGTTTAAATTAAATAAATATTTAGGATTATGAAAAATAAAGTTAAACATTAAAGGCTTAGTAATTCAGCTTTGAAATATTAGCAACCATTTTTCACTCCTTACTGAGGGATGTATCTAAAAAAAAATGCTGATGATCCCCCAAACTGTCAGAGGAAGATTTAGGCTAGAGTTCAAGGAAAATTTATTGCCTATTGAACTGACCTCTAACCCCATGACCTTTACAGATGACAGTTGACAACTAGGTAAACCCCACCCCCACCAACTGCAAACAAAAAAGAAGCAGACTAGCAAAGAGAAGCAGGAGAAAAGGCATCTGAGCACAAAATACAATAGTTAATTCCTCTTAAACACATTGTATAAATATTCACACACAGCATCTCTTCACTCCAGCTGCTCTTAAACACTGAATCTTTTGTTTCCTACTTTTTTCATCACAACAACTAAGTTTTCAAGCCAAACAACTCATACACCATTTGAGTTTAACTTAAATTCCTTTCTGAATTTCTGCGTTGAGGAATTATCATTATTTACATTCAGAGCATACAGGATTAAAGCATTGGTTTATGAATTTTGGTGGCATAATAATTCCAAGTTCAATTTCTGGGCTGGGTACTACAGATTCAGACTCAATGGAAACAACACTACCAACAACAGAGCAGTACTAAAAAAGAATGGAATATACCTAGATATGAACTGTGAATTAAGAATTGTCTACCCTTGTATATTAAATAAAGGGTTTAGTTCAAAATTTTCTGATGGTTACCTGGATCAACAGAAACTTGAAGAAAGCCAGAGGCTAAATGTTGAAATAACAACAAAGATGACACCATTCTTCTATGTGCTGCGTCTTTTCGGGATGTGGGTGATCATTACTCTCCATGACTTCTTATCTTTTGTAGCTCTTAATAATGTTTGTTTTTTACCATCCCTCCCACTCCCCATTCTGATATCCAGTTACATAAATTCATCTAATAGGTGAACAGCTATTCTCCTGTCCCTTTTGCCTTTGATAAGTCTTGTGAGTGTCAAATTTTCCAAGCCCTTCTTCCTCATTATGTACCCTAGAAATTGTAATTGTCTCTCTGATTCTAAGTTTTAAATGTCCTTTTCATTTCTATTTTCTCTAAAGCTTCCTTATTATGTATCCCATAAATTTCTATTGCTTCTTTCTACTTCCGAGGGTAGATGTCCTTTTTGTTTCCATTTTCCTTATTGCTTACACAATCCATCCATAGTATTCTCAGCATCCTTCTGTAGACCACATTTCTGCTTTCTTAAGTCTCTTCTTCATCTGTGAAGTATCCTGCATTCACTGCCATATAAGAGAACTGATATATTATAACAGTTCAGTAATCTTTTCTTTGTTTCTAATGAAATTTTCTTGTTTCTTAATACTTTGCTTAGCTTTTAGAATGTATCTTTTGCTATTCTTTTGCACCTTTGGATTTTGGTGTTACATTTTCTGTCCTTTGTTAAAACATTTCCTAGATATTTATGTTTTTTACTTGATTGATTTTGATTTCTCAAATTTGTAGTTCATATCTTGGGATGTTCCTTTTGCTGACAAGTCG
Organism: Acanthosepion pharaonis; assembly: GCA_903632075.3. Classification (NCBI taxonomy): domain Eukaryota; kingdom Metazoa; phylum Mollusca; class Cephalopoda; order Sepiida; family Sepiidae; genus Acanthosepion; species Acanthosepion pharaonis. The sequence continues at coordinate 341,120 of CAHIKZ030002294.1, read as the reverse complement.
AAATGTAAATAATATTAAAAAATTTTTTTTACCTGGGAATTCAAGAACTTGAAGTGTCCTCCCAATTTTGACCTTTAACCTTTAAGTCTATGTTGTCAAACACAATTTGTTTCAAAAACAGTACATTTGTATTAAGCTTAAGTTGTAACTGGCATGTTGGAATACAGTTCAGTTTTTGTGTATCTTTCCATTTATGCTAAAGCTTCCAATTTAAGCAGTTAACATAAGCTGGTACAAATGATTTTTAGAAGTCAATTTGAATATTTTAAGCATGATTTCTACATCCTATATGTTGTATAATGTTGATTATTCTCAAGTAATATCTTTATTTGGTCAGCATCAACTAAAAATATCAACTTTACTTATGGAACATCCTGAAACTTCACCATTCACCCGTTCATAATACCTTCTCCATCAGTTGCATAAATCCTTTTTTATATTTGAGTTACATTTTTAACTTTCTTAAAATAAAAAACTTACGTAACTTTCTTCCGCAATTAGTATGCACCATGTTTTGCTTGTCATGTGACCCTTAATGCCCAATCAGCAGAGCCCTCATTTTTACAGAGCATCAGATGACAGGGAGGAAAATGTGCTCCTGACTTGTGAGTAGAGACAACCTTTTACAACATTCTCTAGTTTCCTTTATAGGGTCAACTTTATATTTTATTGGCATATTTTGTATTTTAGAAAATAAAACTTCATTTTCATTCTTCTGACTGCACTCATGCCATTTTATTTTTTCTTCATTATAAACAACAGGGTGAGTATATGTATCAACAGTCAGATAATGTCAAGGCTACCCAATATTTTATGACACAACAAATTTACTATACTGAAAATATTGTTTATTTTAATCCTATCTAATGACAAAAACAGAATAATTTTGGATTGATTGATTTGCTTTCTACAGCTGATTAATTTTGCAGGTTATTTAAAGTTAGGAATATTTAGACTGCAAGAATTTTTTTATGAGATAACAATGATTTAGTGATACAAGTCTTACTAATTAACCCATAGTAGGGGGGAAGAAGAGGTGGATTCATACCTTTCCTAAGGGTATTTCCAGGTAAGTGAATATAATGAATCCAACTGGAATTGGAACTTGGCTCTCTGATTAACAATTCCAAGCCATAATTAATTACACCTTCTGCACATCCAAGCTTACAGCACCTGGTTTTCAGAAGCAATCACCCATCTAGGGACTAACTAGGCTCAATAGTGTTTAACTTTGGTGATCATATGGGAACTAGTGTTTCAACAAGATGTAGCCATAAGCTAGAAGCATTTTAGAAAATAATATTTTTGTTGTTTTTTTTATCACAATGGTCAGATTATTCTTACATTGAGTAAGAAGCATGGATCAGAAATAATAAAAAAAAAAGTCTCTATTCTAATGAAATTTGAATTTTAAAAGCTTATCCTTTGGAGCTTTCTAAGCAGGAAAACAGGCATCATTAAAATTTGGTCATATTATTAGAACAGATCAAAGGTTGGAGGCACACATCAACTAACATGTACGAGCCAATATTTACAAGGAAAAGCTGGACAATTTACATAGGTTTTTTAATGTATAAGGTTCAGCAATAACTGATCATTTGATTACAAACCAGCAGTGAACTCAGCCTTATAGCCTGGACGCATTCTCAGTTTTGAGTAAGGCTAATACCGATTATCACTTCGGAGTCACTATACATTAAGTCCTACCAACCATCTCTCTGTAAGCCATGATTTCTTGAAAAAGATAATAGAGTGGCTGCCACACATGACCAGAGAGTTCAGTCTATCTGGCTATTTAAGCTATATACTAGTGTTGTGGAGTAAATAGTACACCCCAAGTGATGATATGAACTAGTCCATAACCATAAATAGCTCCAGGTAAAAGAAGAAGACATTTGGAGTCAAGTCTTCAAACTAATTACTACAAGTGTCACAGAAAGCTTCCAAAACATTACTTATATTATAATCGCCATGAAGCAGGCATTAAGGGATTTGAAACTCAGGCGATTTATAACTGTTCTGATGAGAATTTGTAACTCTTACAACATATAACAGTAATGAGGTTTCAGGAACTCATGTAAGTTGTAATGAATTACAAGGATTTTGGAAACTCATACTGAGAAAACAAGTGCAGAAAAAAAATACTTGTTGCTTCAGGAAAAAAATTCTCTTACCCCAGACGCGGTTCAAAATACCAGATCAAAATTTGTATACAATCCTGATAAGGTACTGACTTTTTGAAAATTTTTAGGTCAAGGGAGAACAAAACACACTCACTGTGTTACTAGCCTTAAGAACCTGCTGATATTTTTTTTTTAATGGACTGTGATTGGACGGTTCAAAGGTGAACTGCCCCCCCCCCTTTGTAGGGGAAGGGAGAACTGGGATAAAACCTAAGCAGCAGTCGGAAAAGAGATAGCTTAGAGAGAAGAGGTTTTTTTTTCGTATCCCTGCTGAAAAGGCAGGCATTCAGTCCCATAAGTGAAGGATGTATGGGTAAAAAAAATGTTGAGGGCAAATTTCCCTTCTGAGAAAGTTTTGAAAAATACCTCTTGAAGAAGCCCCAAAAAAAAAAGAACGTTTGAAAAGAAGTCCATAAGTGGAGTTTTAGCTAAAAAGAAGAAGAAGAAGAAAAAAGTTGAAGAAGCAGGAATCTAACAAACACAAAATTTTTCACGTGCGTTTTCAAAAAGTGTTTTACCATGTGTTTAAAGTAAATTTTCACCTTCTAGCGGCTGTAAAAGAAAAGCATAATTTCCTGGCAGATGGGAGGAAAATAAGTGGAGAAAGAAGAGAGTTTGGTCACCAAAAAAAGAAACTTGTCTACACAAGTGAGAAAAGAAAAAAGATAAAACCTTTTGAACCTTGAATGGACTGATAGTCTACTGAAGAGCGAAGGCTCTTCCCCCTCTTTTTATTGTTATCATTGACACAGCAGGGGGACGCTTTATTTTTTTAAAAAAAAAACTGTGCATTGTAATTTTTAAGTTTGTTTTCTGCTATGCTTTTTTACGTTGTGTTACTCAGAGAATAGGTTATCTTATTCTCAGCAAAAAGGGACAACTTCTTACAAGAACCCTTATTTAGCTGGTTAGAAATAAATATTTTTTCTTTGTAATTGAATCTGATTTGCATTTTTTTTTTCTTTCTTTTTCATTATTAATTCAGGCAACAGTGAAAATACTGTTGCAGCAGGTTTTATTTTCTGAAAGAAAATAAAATTTCCGAAAACTTTTTCTGTGTATTTTCAAAGATATGAACAAATATTCAGTCAAGAATGCAGCAGCTGGGAAGATGAGAGAAAAATGAGATTGTTGTTGAGTAAATTAGCTCTGATAGAGTATGAAAAATACTGCAACTACATATTCCCCCTCCCCCCCCCAAAAAAAATCAGGTTAAATCGGGTTTGAAAGCATAGGACATATTCTGATGAAAATCTTGAATGTGAAAAGTTTTAATGCTCGTTGAACGTGCATAAATCTAAAAAAACCTCCAGATATGTTCAAAACAAAGGTTAATTATCATTCAAAATGACTCCAGATATGTTCAGCTAAAAAGATGCTGAAATACGAGCAAAATTTTAATGAAAATTGAACAAAAACAGTAATATTACACTGCAAGAAATAGTGGACAATTGCCAGACAATTCTAAGTCTGAAACACGATGCTGAAGAAATTCAGAAAAAAGAATGTGCATTGGTACAAGTAAAAGACAGATGTATAAAAAGGAGAATAAATCCTTATTTCAGATCTGGTAAATTACAACTTGGAAAAGACTGTACATTTAAACATGCAGAATATTACAAGTGTGATAAACAAGGACATATAAAGTCCCACTGCAAAACCAAACCAAGAAAAAATTCTCACAGGAAGAAATTCGTACACAGCATTGCAACAGAAAAAATGGTCACCAAAAACAAAAGGAAATTTGTGAATGTGAAAATAAATAATGTGGGTGTGAAAATGCAACTGGACACTGGGGGTGAGATTTCAATAATTAGTGAAACCACATGGAAGGAAATTGGAAAGCCTTTATTAAAAAAGTTGCAATTTCAGTTTCTGGTGAGAAGTTATTTTTTTTGAGAAATGATTTGCAGTGACTCATTCTGTAATAAGCATGTAAAAACTAAAGATTATGTATTAAAAAATGCTATAAATTTATTCTGTACTAACTGGATGGAACTATTTGAACTTTGGGATTTGCTGATAAATATTTATTGTAAGAATGTAAGTGGAAAAATGACCAGTTTAAAAAGTCAGAGCAAAAACTTTAAGGAAGAATTAAAAAAATGTTTTCCAGATGTTCTTTCAAATGAACTGGTTCAATGTTCAAAATTCAAGGTGGATTTTCAAGTAAAAAAAAGTTCGATGTCAGTATTTAGGCTGAAACAGAGCACACAATTCACAGCATTGGAACAAGTAAATGAAGAGTTGGACAGACTTGAAAGAATAGGTGTAATAGAAAAAAATTAATCATTCAAAATGGGCTGCACCATCAGTGTATATAAAGAAAAAAAATAATAAAATTCAGATTTCTTGACAGGATTAAACAGTTGTTTAGAAACCCATTACCAAGTCCAGAGGAAACTTTTTTGAAGTTAAATGGCAGAAGAATATTTTCTAAGCTGGGTCTCACAGAAGCATATTTACAAATTCAGATTCAAAATGAATGTTCGGATTTAATGACCATAAATACACACAGAGGATGATATAAGTTTAACCGACTTCCTTTTGGTATAAAGGTGGCACCAGCTATTTTTCAGCAAGCTATGGATACCATGCTCATGGATTGTGATTTTGCAGTGGCATATCTGGATGACATTTTAATCAAAAGCATATCTAAATAACAACATGTTGAGCATGTGAAAACAATTTTAGAAAAATTAAGAGTATATGGATTCAAGCTCAGTGAAGAAAAATGCAAATTGTTTTTGCTGAAAATTAAATACCTTGGTCAAATTATTGATAAAAATGGTCGTCAACCAGATCCATTGAGGGCAAGTGCAATTAAAAATATGCCTCCACCAACAAACGTGACTACGTTACAAGCTTTTCTAGGACTGGCTAATTACTATCAAATATATGTACATAATATGCATAATTTGAGAGCTCCACTGAACGATCTACTTAAAAAAGGAGTAAAGTGGAACTGGAATGATAACTGTCAAAAGGCGTTTGACGAAATAAAAAAAAGACTTACGTCAGATTTATCATTAGCACACTATGATCCAAAAGCAGAAATTGTAGTGGTGTCAGATGCTAGTGAGTACGGTATTGGAGTGGTGATTTTACACAAATATAATGGCCGTAAAATAAAAGCCTTCACTCATACTTCACACTCACTTCTACCAGCAAAAAATTACAGCCAGATTGAAAAAGGGGCTCTAGCAATTATATTTGCTGTGAAGAAATTTCATAAATTTATTCATGGAAGAAATTTTAGGTTGCAAACAGACCACAGTCCTCTATTAACAATATATGGTTCAAAGAAAGGAATACCTATGCATACAGCTAATAGACTACAATGCTGGGGTACCATCTTATTAAACTATGATTTTATGATGGAGAACTAACTGTCTAAAAAATTAAGACATGCAGATGGATTATCAAGATTAATACCTAAAAATGCGGGACTATTTAAGGACACAGTCATTGCAGAACTAAAAAGTGAAATGTAAATAAAAACCATTTTGTGCAACATAGTATGAGAATTACCAGTTACCTGGAAAAAATAAAAGAAAAAGCAGAAAATGACAATTGTGAAAATTAAAATGCAATTAAAACAAAGAAACAAAGGATGAAATCCTAACTTAAACACTTACTCACTATGCAATGGTGTAGTAATGTTTGGGCAACGGGTTGTAATACCGAGTGTGGTACAGAAGCGAATAGTGAAAGATTTTCATAGTAGACATCCTGGTATTTCAAGAATTAAATCTCTGATGAGAAGTTTCATGTATTGGACCAGAATGGACCAAGATAATGAAAAAATATTGAAAGCTTGCAGAGGTTGTGCTCTGGCAGCAAAACTATCAGAAATATAGACCCTTAGCCAAAGATAGACACACCATGGTCAAGACTGCATACAGATTTTACAGGTCCTATGAATGGATCACATTATCTTATAGAAGTTGATAGTTTCACTAAATGGCCGGAAATTTATAAGTGCAAAAATCCAACATCTTCAGTGACAGTGAATTTCTTGCATGAACTGTTTGCGAGATATGGCATACCAGATACCATAGTCTCTGATAACAGAACGCAATTCATAGGTAAAGAATTCCAAGACTTTTGTAAGATGTTCTCCATTGAGCATATTACGACTCTGCCATATCACCCAAGGTTGAATGGACAAGCGGAACGGTTTGTGGGAATGTTCAAAAGAGCATTGAAGAAAGTAAGTCTTGAGAAAGTAAATGAAGAAGCACTTTAAAATTTTCTGAGCATTTACTGTGTAACACTTAACCCCAATACATCATCAGGCACATTGTTGGCAGAATTAATGTTTGCTAGAAAAGTAAAATCAGTGTTCAACAAATTTTAACCAAGTAGAAAAGCACAAATGGATAACAAAAACGACACCAAAAGTTTCAAGGTTGGCGATAAAATGTTCTTTATAAAGATGGCAGAGAAATGTGGGAAGACAGCATAATATCAACAAGAATCAGGAAGTTGATTTACATGGTAAAAGGGAAAAGATTTGAACATAAAAGGCACCATAATCAACTGAAAAAATGGTTCATCGATGAAAAACCTGAAACATTGGAAGAACTGATAAAAATGCTATATGATGTTTTCAATGTGCCAGCACCACAACAAGTCATGAAACCTACAAGGACAAATTTCAGAAAAAGAAAGCACACTGAAGAACTGGAGTGGATCTGTGATGGAAATGCTACAAAATCAAGTACATTAGAAAACTCTCCAGAAAGAGGAGGGATAGATACTAATACTTAATACTTAATATTTATAAAAAGTATTAATCTTAAAAGGGGGAATGTTGTGGAGTAAATAGTACAAATAGTGACTATATGAACATGGAAACCTTCTGAAGCATTACTTTATATTATAACCACTACAAGGCAGACATTATAACTAGAAAAAATTGGTTACAAAATCCATAGTTTTCTATTGTGCGTTGATCACAATGACTTTGAATTAACTCATGAAATTGATCATATTTGATATCAATAAATGCAGACCATTTTATATACTCTGAATTTCAGTTAAACAAAAGTGAAAGAGATTTCATACAACAATAAATTCATTTACTTAAGTTTAAATTTTTCTATTATTTAAGAGGAATTTTATCCACAATTAAAGAGAAACTTTCTCTGTTATTTAAGAGAAATGTTCTCCAATACTGAAGAGAAATTATCTTTACTTTTCAAGAGGAATTTTCTTTAGAAAAATTTCTTCTACTAATTATGGCACATTTCCTCTCCTATTTCAGAGAAATTGGCCAACTATTTAAAAGAAGTATTTTTGCTGTTTAAGAGAAATATTATCTACTATTTCCTGTAATACTTTTGCAAAAAGTTCTCAATGATTTAAGTGAAATTTTTTCTTCTATTTCTGAAAAATGTTCCTACTACAAAAGGGAGATTTTCTCTACTATTTCATAGAAATTTATTTAATTTAATAGAAATTTTTCTTAAATACATAATAGAAAGTCTACATAATATTTAAGAAAAATGTCTACTATTATTTATGAAAGATTGACAAAATATTAATCGACTAACAAAATAGAACAAATATGTTGAATTTAACAAGAGAATATTTAATAATTAATTCACTGACTTAAAGGAAATAATGCAGATAATAGAATATTCAAAACATTAAAATGTCTTTAAACTTATGTAGTCAAGAAACAAAGCTGAATGTAAAATTGGTGAATGTGATATGTAATATTGAGAGAGTTTCCTATGTTATTTGATTAATAAGATATTAATTGGTAATGGATTTTGAACTGGCATTAAAGCAGGAGTCAACAAAATTGCAATGAAATAAAAGAATAAGTTCCTTAATGATTTTTTTCATAAGAGATTTCATAATTTAGTATTTTTTTTCAGAGATAAGTAATTGTCAGTATATTTTGAACAATTGTTCTCATCTTGGTTGATATAGATGTTATTATATATACTGTGTTTTGACCAAGTATCATCTGGTGGTCATAAGGTGTCTATTGTTTGGCTGATGTCTGTTGATTATTGGACTATTTTCTATAATATATTGTAATTTTTCTATAATATATTGGCTATAATAATATCTATATCAACAAAGATGAGAACAATGGTTCTTAATAATACAAGTATAAAGATTTCATAAATCATAAGTCTAGTCAGACAATAAAAATTGGTCTAGTAAATATAGTGAATGTTGAAGGTGATAATAGGAAAATACCAAAAGCTATTATACTGAAAGTTTTTACCTGTAATAGTGCAACACAATGTTACTCATATATATATATATATATATATATATATATATATATATATATATATATATATATATATTTATTATATATATAGTCATCTACAACAGGCTGTTTTGCAGTATCACAGCTCATCAATGTGATTAAACATCCAATTGCTTCAAGCTGGGATTGAAACCCGACTTATTTGGCATCAGTCAGAGATTCTGCCCCCAAGCTATCACCACATGGCAGGCAGAGTGGAAGGGAAATTTTAACGTTTTTACTATGCAAAAGATGTCAGTAGCTTGGATAGCTCAATTTGAGTAGAAGAACATTGCATTAACAGCAGCAGCCTCTGCTTATAAAATCACCCCTTCCTCTCCAAGATCTCAATCAAAAGATTTCAAGAGCATAGTCATCAACAGAAAGACTGTTTTGCTGTATCTCAGCTCATCAGTGTGGCTAGACATCCGATTGCTTCAAGCTGGGAACAAAACCTGACCAATTTGGCATCAGTCAAAGATTTTCCCCCCAAGCTATCATCGCACAGCAGAGTGGCAGGAAAATCTTAATGTTTCTACTATGCAAAAGATGTCAGTAGCTGGAGAGCTTGTTATGAGTAGAAGAGCATTGCAATGCTCTTCTAAACATCTATATATATATATATATATATATATATATATATATATATATATATATTGAGGGAAATGTGTATGACAGAGAGTAAAAGTTTTTGTGAGATATGTTTTATCTTTTAGGACTTCATCAGACTAAGTTTATATTTATGCTGAAACATAAATATAAATTTAGTCCAATGAAGTCCTAAAGGATAAAGCATGTCATGCAAAAACTTTTTTGACTTTGTCATACAACTTTCCCACAAAATTCTTCTTGATATACAAAACATTATATATTGTTATCCCATATATATATATATATATATATATATATATATATATATAAATACAAATATAGGTAACTATACTCGTTTCGAAAAACCCTTGAATTTTTGATTTGCCAATAATCAAATCAATCTCGAGGGAAAAAAAAGGTTTTAAAAAAAGAAAGAGCTAGAAACATGAAAGTCTGTCGAAAAAAAAAAAATCACACAGATACAGGTTTGAAGCCCAAAGAAAAAACCCCGATACGAGTAAACAACTAACTAACAAAAGAGCTCAATACAACTGTAGAGAAGACCTAGATAAACCTAGTGAGCCAGACAAACCTACCTAGGTTTCACCTAAACAGATCATCAGGGAAAGCCTTTTTTCCCTGACAATCCGCTTAGGTGAAACCTAGGTAGGTTTGTCTGGCTCACTAGGTTTATCTATCTATATATATATATATATATATATATATATATATATATATTTTATATATCAACAAACAGTATTTAGAAAAATAATATGACAAATTGGAAAAAGTTTTTATATGATGCATTTCAGTGCAATGAAATAATATTGGATGAAATGCATCATAAAAATTAGTTTCCAATTTGTCATATATATATATATATACACACACACACACACACACACACACACACACAGTGCGATTGATAAATTATCGTCTAAATTACACAAAAACGAAAATAACATTGACATCTCATTTTAACAGATATTCACCTACGACCTCCAGGAGAGTTTGGAATCTCCTGCAACTATTATGGACTGTCTCTTTGTTTAAGTTGGTGAATGTTTGCCATAACCCTTGACTTCAGTTCATCTTTGGTGAAAGCAATTTGGAAACAGCATGCTGTACTGCTTAGTAATCATGCTGGAAGCTCCAAATACATTTCAGAGTGTTTAGGTTTCAATCTGATGACAGTGCAGAGGATTCAGAAAGAGTTGAATGAGTTTAATGGTGGTTATGAAGATGTTTGAAGTGATTACTAGTGATGACAATGTCATGCCTCCATTCATCTTCTCACAGGGCCTCAGACTCAACATAGAGGCCTACATCAAGTGCCTTGAGGAGGTAGTGCTGCCCTAGGTCAAGAGGGTAACTGCTGGAAGACCCTATGTCTGGCAACAGGCCTCTGCACTATGCCACACAAACAGGAGAACCCAGTCAGGGCTGTCAGACAATTTCAGCAACCACATCAGGCCATGGTTGAAGCTAATGGCAATTTTATTGAATAAATTTACTCTTTAGTATTTCAAGATATTTTTGTGTCATTTTGGTAAATATATCTGTTAAAATGAAATGTCAGTGTTATTTCATTTTTACATAATTTAGATGCCAATTTATCCATCACGCCTTGTAGTAGCCATCTTCAAGTTGGAATGAAAGAGACAAACTCATGTGCAAGGAAAATGTAATGAAATTTTCAGGAAGAGGTAATAACTTTCCTTATCAGATGCCATGGCTGGAAAAAAAAATTTTTCTGTCATTCACATTAATCCATTAACATCTGCTGGATTTGAAATTTTTCCACTCTGAATGGATCTCTGTTTTTTCCTCCATTAGTACATATACTGTATTGTGCTACTAATGTTTTTGCAATGATAAGTGATATTGTATATGAGTTTTGGTTGAAGGTTGACTAAAGAGTGAGATCAGTAATTATGACAAGGAAATTTTGAAAAGTTCTGGCTTGATCCACTTTCCAAAATCTGACCAACAAATGATGAAACAGAATATTTTGGAAGGCCTTGTTGGTTGTATAGAAACTATCTTACTTGTTAGCTATTGTGGTATGTGGG
>CAHIKZ030002294.1:52500-325000 GCA_903632075.3 Acanthosepion pharaonis | reverse complement strand
CTGAGTCATTTTCAACCAATCAGAAGTACAGAATTTGAAACATGGGACAATTCAAAAACTTAATATAGAAAATTTTTGAAATTTGAAATAAACCTACAAAATTTTCCATAATGCTACAACTCATTCACTGATAACATAATTTTACAAGGCTCTTCCATTTGAAACTGGTTTACCACAATGATTTGTATTCAACACTCAATCAACAACAGCCAGTTGTGCTGCTATGCCGACCTATCTACCCTGGACAGGTCAAAACATTAACAGTATTTTGTGAACTTCGCTGTCTTTATCTACTAAGTGCATTTTTAACTTTATCAACTAATGTAAGTCCCTATTTTTTCATGAATACTTTTCTCTTCCTAACTTAATCTTTATTAGTTGCTCAAAATAATATTTTGAGCAAGCCTTTACACATTTATTCTTTTCACATAGATTATTATAAATAATTTACAATTTCAATTTCACACTGAGTAAAAGTAATTTTTTATTGTGTGCTTAATGAGTCTACCAAATTTTATTTTTTCTTTATAGGAAAATCCCTATAAACTACTATTTGATCTTATTAACAGTTTACATACTAATTTTAAGATATTCATTTTAATATACATGCATGTGCACTTTTGAGGTTAGTTAAAATACACTTTTTCATGTCTCATTAACAACAATTACAATCAGAAGTGACAAGAGGTAATATCACAGTATATATCAAAAGTTTTTCATGAAGTTTCATGTGGGAGATTCCCCCCTGAATGATACTCCATGGCTGGGTAGACCAGACAAGGTTGACAGCAATCTAATGTTACCATTACTTGAGAATAATTTATGTTGTATGACATGGAAAAGAACCAGTAAGTATCCAAATCAAACCATCAAAATTCTTTGAAGCTTTCTGATTAGTTGCTTTGATGTCCATTGTGTACACATAAATGGGAAAAAAATATATTGTACCACATTCTTATGTACAATTTAATAAACTGAAGAATCTTTTTGGTTAATACAATACCAAAAGTAATTACTATACTTGATAAGCTTATGCAAGTTTCAAAATAAGGTGGAGTTATGCAATAAGTATTGCAATCAGAAATATTCAATTTTTATCAATATCTTTTACATATTACTATAGAATCTAGAGTAATATTTTTCATATTACTATAGAATCTAGAGTAATATTTTTCATATTACTATAGAATCTAGAGTAATATTTTTTTCATGTTACTATAGAATCTATAGTAATATGAAAAAAAGATTAAGATTACAAATATTAAAAATGTTTTTTATTAAGTTACATAAAAGTTAATAGAGGGTCCAGTTTGCTATGTATATTCATTGTAAACTTCCCCTCACTATACAAGACAAAATAAATATGCTCATACAACATGATTTCTTAAAATGTAAAAAAGTCAATTTTTTAAAAAAATTCATAATCTTGAGTGCTTAGTTGGTAGTAATATATATCTATATATACTTATATATTTGTATTTAAAAAAAGCTCCAGATTACAAATTTCAATTTTATTTTCATTTTTATATTTTAAGAAATCGTGTGAGTATATTTTGTTTTGTCTTTCATAGGGGGATCAATTTACAATTTATTTAAGAAGCAAACTGTACCTCCCTCCTAATAATTTATTTATAGATTATGCAAAAAAAGCATTTAACAATGTATGTCACAAAGAACTGTTTGAATTGCTAGGTATGCTTGATATATTTGGGAAGGATATTAGAATAATCCAAAACTTATACTGGAAGCAAACCACCTGCATATGGATAGAAAATAAATTCACTAATACACAAAAATAAAACAGGCTATAAAACAACGATGTGTCTTCTCCCCAGATTTATTCAATGTTTACAGTGAAACAATCCTTAGAGAATTAGAAGTCCTGCCAGATTTCATTATTAGTGTCCACAATCTTAACAACATTAGATATGCAGATGACACAATGTTGATAGCAGAGAGAGAAAGGAAACTACAGAGATTCCTACAGAAAGCAAAGTGAGAAGAAAGGGCTAAATATCAATTATAAGAAGAAAGAATGTATGGTTATCAGAAAAAAATAAAAGCCTAACATGCAAATTACGAATTGGAGATAGCAAAATTAAACAAGTGTAAAAATTTAAATATGTAGGAAGTGTTTAATCAAGGATCCAAAATGCAACACCAAAATACAAAGGTGCATTAGGATAGCAAAAAAATGACTTCCAAAAGTTAAGCAAAGTATTAAAAAACAGCAAAATTTCATTGGAAATAAAGAAAAGATCAGTACTCCTAGTACAGAGAATGTTGGACAATCTCCTCACAGATGAAGAAGAGACTTGAGACAACAGAAATGTGGTTCTACGGAAGGATGCTGAGAATACCATGGACTGAACATATGAGTAATGAGAGAGGCTTAAGGAAAATTTAAATGAAAAAGACACTTATACTTAACATCAGAAAAAAACAATTGAAATTTCTAGGGCATATAATAAGGAAAGTGGACTTGAAAAATTTGACACTCATAGGGCATATTGAAGGTAAGAGGTACAGAGGAAAGCAGTACATCACCTACCTAATGAGCTTGTGTAAATGGTTGGTAGAACAGATTGGGAGATATAGCAAAAAAAAATTTACTAAAGGCTACAAGAAACAGGAAGTTGTGAAGAGCCATGATCACACACGTTCTGAAGTGATTTGGCAGATTGAAGAAGATCTGGAATGGTTAATCTTTGGTAATATGAAAAGAAATTTTTAAAAAAATGATTATTTCTGATCTCAGAATTTATTGTACAACTCTAACCAAAATACTTCCAGATTATAAATTCCAAATATTTTCTCATTTTATTTTATAATGTTCTTGGTTATTTGCCAGCTTCTAAGACATACCTTTTAAAGAAGTATGTTGGTATTATAAATAGGAGGCTTGAACCATAACTAGCAATTTCGGTATAAGTTGTGATAGATAATATTCAAGAAAGTATTGTCGTAGCTGCATTTGACAGGAAGAGAACAGGGCTCTTCAACCTTGACCTTTTGATCATGTTCCCTACATGCTAGTAATTTAGTCTCATTTCATTTTAGAATTGAGCTGATTACTTTTTAGTTCTGTTTGTGTTACAAAACTAGTCGTAATACACCTGTTAGCACTTTTAAACCTTTGTTTTTCCGTAGCAAATCTCAACTCATTTTTAGAGAGATTTTTTTAGCATTTTTGCAAGACCGTGTCTGTTGTTGGTCTTCTTTAACATAGCACAGTGACTTCTCACTGAATTCAAGGTCGGTACCCAAACGCCTCTTGTCATTCGGTGTGGATGTCACCATGACTGAAGAGACCCACTTTGTTTGCAGTGTCGATGCGTGTGTGCTGTCTAATGACTTTGTTGTCTATTCAGCAAATGGGAACTGGCTTGCCAGAGGAGTTTCTTTGATGGTGAAGCGTACTCTTGATGCAAAGGTGGACCTTGTGCATACCAATGCCGAGGACCAGTTGATCATGGCCAATATTGCTGTGAGAAATTGTTCATTTCGGGTCATTGTGGTTTATGCGCCCAACGACCGGATGGAGTGGGTTTCGTTTTTTTGGCAGTTAGGGCCGTTTCTGGTGGATTCAATGCACCTAGTTTTAATGGGGGACCAGAATGCCATTCTGGACCGCAAATTAGATCGGGGGCGGGGTGCTAGGTGGAGAAGGGGCGATTGTAGCTTGGTTGATCTGATCAACGAATTTGGTCTTGTTGATAGATACCGGATCTATCACCCCGGGGGGAAAATGTGGATATGGGCTCTTAGTTAGCCTTCTGACTGGGTGGTTATCTACTTGAACAGAATGTTAGTTAGAGGAGCTGGTGTAGACTTGTTAGCTTGTCCCACATTCCACTGGGTAGGCTATTCAGTCCACAAACTCGTTTGTGCCCAGATGGCATTAGATTGTAGGCCTAGAATGGCTGGTTACTGGAAGTTCAATCTGTCTTTACTGGACAGGCGGGACTTCCGGGATCAGCTAACTAGCTTAGTGCTGCAGGAGCTAGTGGGGGCGGTTATCGGGAATAAGTGGTGGGATAAACTTAAGTGTAGGATTAGGTCCTTCACCACAGATTTCAGCAAATGGCTCGCCCTAGATAGAGCTGAGAAGGTGAAGACGCTTAAGGCTAGTCTTTCCTGGGTGGTGGCTGAGGGGGATTCCCTAAAGATAGCCTTAGCTAGGGAGGCCGTGGAGCATTTGAATAGCGAGTGCTACATGGGCCAGGTAATTGGACATAGGTTAAGCAAGATGTCTTCCGAAGTGGTGAACATGGGTGCAGACTTGCGCAAGGAAGAGGTCCGTCAAGGGTCTGATCGGTACATTCGTGAAGTCAAAACCCTGAAGGGGCATACTCTTCGGGCCACTGACAACATGTATGAGGCGTTTCAGAGGCATTTTGAGAACCGGTTTACCAAGGAGCTTGGTCTTTGTGGGGACGAGTTTCACAGCTATTTGGCTGACTTTCCTCGGCTTTCGCCGACTGAAGCGGCTAGCTGCGAGGGAGAGATCACAGAGGGCGAAGTCTACGTGGCATTGAAGAAGGTCGGCAGAGGCAAATCGCCCGGTCTGGATGGTTTGCCCTGTGAATTGTACTTGAGGCTGTTGCACATCTTTGTCCCAATTTTGACTATCGTGTTCAATAACTGGTTCCAGCAAGGTCCCTCCCCGACCGATTCTCCAGGGGTGTAATCACACTGTTGAAAAAGGGCAAGGGTATTGGGGGAAAACTAGATGATTACAGGCCCTAACAGAGTTAAAGATTTTGGCCAAGATCCTGCAGGAGCGTTTGCAGTCAGTTGCCGAGTCTCTGTTGGGTCTGGAGCAGACTTATTCTGTGAGGGGCCGAACAATTCAGAGCAACCTGCATCTGATTCGCACAATCATAGAAGGTGTAAAAGACAACGATAAGGCCGCGCTGATCAATTTAGATCAGTCCAAGGCATTTGATAGGGTTAACCATCACTACCTTGAGGCTGTCCTGCAAGCCGCCGGATTTGCACACGACTGCTGTCGCTGGATTAGCCTCCTGTGTTGTGGTACAGGTGAATGGAAATCTGTTGGGCGCTTTTGCGCTAAGTCGGTTCGTCAGAGTTGTCCACTGTTGCCTCTACTTTATACGTTGGCGCTGGAGCCTCTCCATCAACAGCCGAGGGACAGGGTGTGCAGACAGGCTCTATGTGGAATCGCCATTCCTGGAGGAGCTTGAGCCAGGGTTTTCGCGTACACTGATAACGTATCTGCTTTTGTGTCATCCTGCAGAGACATAGAAGTGGTACTGATGGCACTTGATTGGTACGAAAGGTGACAGGGGCCAAGATTAACTACTACAAGTCATCCAGCTTCTGGTTAGGTGCCTGGAAGGAGGTTGATCTTCCGGGATCCTTCGGTTGGACGGACGGTCCTGTCCGCATTCTTGGAGTGTGGTTTGGACCTGACCTCCAGCTGGAGAAAAATTGGTCTGAAGTACGAGCAAAGGTCGACACGGCTGGTCAGACTTAGTGTCAATGGAGGTTGTCCTTGAAGTGCATGGTGGTGGCATATGCCACTTACGTTTTCCTGATTGTCCTTTATTGATTGTCTGTACTTCCTCTCTGTACAGATCATAGGAAGCCACTCAAACACTCGCTATCCTCCATTTTATGGAGGGGGCGCAAGCATCAGGTCAACAGAGAAGCCTGTGCACAATGACCGTGTCATGGGGGGGAGCTGGGAATGCCGCACTTGGTGAGCCACAAACTCGCCTCAAGGCTGGCTTTCTTACGCCGCGCATTGACAGGAGATTCAATTATGGCGGGGATTGTTAAGGACGCGTTCCCTTTCCTTACTATCAGTCCCCACATCTCGCGGGTTGAGTGCCATCGTAAACCCTGGGATCAATCGGATTTCCTTCGTGAGTATCGTCATGCTTTGATCATTTTGATCATCTGCAACAACAAGCAGCGATCACCTGCAATGACCAGAAGCGACCAGCATCGATCACCTGAAGCAACCAACGATCATCTGCGACAACCAACAGCGATCATCTGCAATGAACAACCCTTCCTGTATACTATCGGTTGTAATTACTACAGGAGGTTTCGACACTTACCTCAACCAGCAATGTCCAGCCGTCGACATGACCAGAACATCTGCAATCTCTTTCCAACCGTCGACATGACCTGAACGTCTGCACCTCAACTCCAACCCTCGACACGACCAGTCTGGTCACCATTACCTTGATTACCAGACCAATATACCCCACAGCCTCCCCTTTATAAATAAACTTAGTATTAATCATACATATCCTTGTTCTGTTGTTTATTTTGTTTCACCTTGTCAGATTTCCCGTCTTTAATTCGAAACGCGTTAGCGGATCTTTCGTGACCTTGTTGCAGACTGGCGAATGTATTTTTAGGTATCAGAAGGGTTTATGATGTTGGTGTTCTTAGACATTCATCCACAACAAATTAAGAAATATAAATGTTGAAGACAAATCATTCAAGAGAAATCAAAGTGAAAACAACATAATTAAAAGTTTAACTATAACATTGATTTATATAAAATTAACATACACAATTGAGTTGAAGAATTTTAGACAAGTGCGAATAGTTGAATTGAATTATGTAGTGCATTTGTGCCAAGTTTCAGTGTGTGAAACTGTTATTAAGGTTTGTGTGTGAAATTAAACAGTGTTTAGTCGTGTACAAAAATGTCTTTTGTGGTAGTTCCAAAGTTGGTATGAGTTGTGTACCTTTAGTTATTTTGGTGTTTGATTGAATGTTTACGAATACTTATTTTTTGTAGTGTGTTATTTTCACTTTCTTTAGTGTTGTAAGCAATTGTTCCTGGGAGAGCGTAAATGCTGTTTGTTGAGTCAGAGAAGTTTTGCGCCGGAAAAGTGTAGTTGGTCAAAGTTTTGACTGACATGGATTAGTTTGGCATCTCCCCAGGGTGAAATTCTGACTGGTCGTACTTGCGTGAGTGTTGGTAATGTTCTTTAACGTCTGACCGTAAGAGTTCTTGAAGGTCAGATTTTGGCAGCAAGGAATGAGACGCGAGAGAAAACGGAGAGACTCGAGACTGCAGAAAGCTTACTTGTGTTTTGTTTATATAAGATGGTGTATCACATGACTGGCTCCCAGCGAAAACGTGGGAATTATCATTCATCGCGTGCAGGCAATCTAATTGGTCAGAATTGACCAATCAGCGAGCTAGTTTTGAGGAGATTAGCCAATGAATGCTTGTCTTACGATCTGTATGTATGTATGTGTGTGATGGTGGCGATAATCACCACAGGGGAAGAGTGCATTTTCCCGCGGGGGGTAACTGACAAATGTAGATGATTAACCTCATCATCATATACGATATGGGCACGCTTGGGCCGTGGTTTTCATATAGCGCCTCCCCTTCTGGGTGTCCACTACAGTATTTTTGTAAAATTTAAATTTATTGACTCAAAAATAAGGCAATCCATTGTTAGCTGTAGGAAGTGAAATTCTGAGTTTGTTCTAAAAAAAAAAAATAAGAGTGACTCTTAAATTATCCAGCCTTGGCTTCATTAGAATCATCTTTCCAAATGAAAAGATTTTGTAAATAAAAAAAATATAGGACATAAAAATGTACAATGGAAGGGAAATTGGTATTTATACCAACTTTCTTTTCCATTTGCAACATTCTTAGGAGACAAAAAAAAATGAAAAAGTAACACCATACTTGAAAAATTAATTACTTACACAAGTTAAACTGTTTTCAATAACAGCAGAAATATCAAAATCTGTTATTTCCTTGAAACTGGTATTAATAATAAAATCCACTGATTTAAACAATTTGTTAATGTGAAGAAAAACAAAAAGTCAAATACACACCAACAAATTCACAGAAAGAGCAAAAAAGAAAGAAAAACGATGTGTGTAGGGTATGCAACCATTTTTTTCCAGGTTTTGGCTAAAAGATGGATTAAAAAAAAGATGGATTAGTAAATTTATTTGCTAAATTAAAATATGTGTAATTATTTCTTAGTTTTCTTTTCTGTAATAAAGTAAAAAATGAACAGGAAGAGAACAAAAGAGAGAGGGTGTAGGCGTATTTGTTTTTTGTATGATTATTTAAGCATCGTATTTGTAAAAAAAAATTGTGGATCAGCAAATCTCCTTTGAATCAATGTGGTACTTGTGTGCTTTGTCTTCAAAATGTCACTCTTCATCCCTCTGCATTCTCTGGAAAGTGTTACACACACTACAATGAAATGGATTAAGTCCGACAATTATTTAATTATTTTCCGTTCATACGCTATATTTTTATAGATACAATTTATTTATTTAAGTAAATGCTCTGCTTTTAATTAAACATTATTAACTACATTAACCAGCCTGAATATTTGAAAATTTCGTAGAAACCTACAAAAACCACTATTTGATCATGAGCAGATATGATCAATCAAGAAAAATCGTTGAAGATTGTGTTGTTTAAACAGTAATTTGGTCTTTTGCTAACCAGCCACTTCTGTAGCTAAATGGTATATAGCAATATAAAATATCACACATTGAGTGCTGATCTGGTGCTAATAAAATAGTGCTTGATGTATAACTGCATAACAAAGCTATATATACCTACATTAATAATTTATACATATACCTACATTGGAAGCACAACTTAAAGTTTCATGGTTATACCAACTCACTAGACACAAATTATTACTTTTAATTAAAAAATTAAAATCATATTAAATTGAGTAAATATTTATTCGCTTACACCTGCATATGCACGCTAATGCTGGTATTAGTCAGCTATGTGCCATGCGTGATACACGCTTAGGTGATCATGCATCTTACAATATATGACTGACGAGGCAGATTTTTTCAGCATTAGGTTGCCATTTCTTTCTATGGTAGACCAGTTACTATACAAGGCTATAGAATCCAGTCTGTCCTGCTATTTACCCATAGCTGGGGGAAGAAGAAGATTCGTACCTTTCCCAAAGGTATTAGCACGTAAGTGAATGTAATGGATTTGACTGTAATTCGAACTCAGCTCTCCGATTTTTCAATCCAAGCTGCTATCCATTACTCCACAAGGGTGCTAATATCTAGTTATTTGGTTTATATATCCACATTTATTCCTATATATATATATATATATATATATATATATATATATATATATATATATATGTATGTGCGTGTGCGTGTGTGTGTTTGTAGATTGCAGAGATAGATAGATGATGCAATAGAATAACCTGTCACCCCCATGAGTGACTACACTATAGGTAGTAACTACCTATAAGTATCTGTAAGTCGATGAACTACAGAGACTAGCTGAGATCTGTTGAGTATGATTCTGACTTACGCAAGAACTACCTACCTTCCAATAGTAGCACTCACTACTGAATTGACTTGTGACAACCTTGTGCATAACTGTTATCTTTATTCTTATTGTATTGGTTTTTACTTATTTTATCCACTGTGTTTTTCAAGTATATATTCCTATTAGCATGGGATATAACAATAGATAATGCCTCTTTTTGTACATATGGATTCTGTTTTGTTGAATAATAACTTAATTATAAATATATACCATAAACCTCTTTACAGTAATTCTTAATTTTTATATAACTTGAGATTTTGAATATACCTTCCCTTTTTAGTCTCCAAAAACATTACAATCTTTTTTCAATGCATTACAATCTATTTAAAAACATGCCAGAGAATTTAGAAGAACAAAAAGCAATTTTCTAATTTATTTTAACAAAATGATTAATAAGTTAGTTATGTCACCAGAGAAACCCCTTTTACATAAAGAATTCCAAGAAAGTGATGTACACTTTTAATTGGGATTTAATTATCCTTAATTGTTTCCTTTTCTCCTTGTTTTAATAATTAATTTGTCTTAAACTCATAGTGAAAAATTTACACAATGTCAAAAACCTGGTAAAAGAATTTTTGTAGTTAAGTTTTTAGTCTCCCTATCTTTTTAAAATTTTAAAGCAGAATAAAACATACATACATTTCAAACATAGAACAGATAATTATAATAATATTCTTCAATATTTTATAGCAAATCTTCTTTTCAAATATTACATCATCTAAAAGATGTATTTGGTTATTTAAAAGACAAGATAAAAGAAATAAAGGCAAAAACAGATAAGTTGTCAAAAATTTGGTAAAGAATGTGCAAGGGAGATAATTCATGATAAGTTGAGCAATTTAGATTAGAATGATTAGAAGGAAAAACTTGTTGCACAGCAAAAACGCGTGATTCATAGAAAAATGTTTGCAACTATCACAAGTTTTGAATTACGGTCATTAAATATCAAATTTACAGTTTTTTATGGATTGTGAGTAGTATTCATTTTTCTAGCTATTATTATTGACGTCTTTTATGCCTTGGAAGGGGATTTGCATTATTTTTATCTTTCGAAAAGCAAAAAGATCTGCATATGGAATATGTAAATTAAATTGTTGATTTACTAAAAAAAAAGCTGAACATATGGAAACTATAAGTTATATAAATGAAGTCAAAACAAAAATATTTGGCGAAAGAAAATATTCTAAATTCAAATACTGTTTTCTACAATAAGTAAATAAGTAAAAATATTAATTTTTTTTATCTTAAGTTAAAACTAAAAATTATTGAAAATTAAATTACTAAATCATGAGTTCCACCCACAGGTTTTTTTTATAGTGATTCGTTACAAAATAAGATGATGGAGACCAATTAAAAAAATGATCGTTTTAAAAAGAAATAAAATTATAGAAACTGTTTCATTTTATTATTAAATATCAAAATTAATGAATATATTGATTGAACTACATAACTACATAATTACATGATTGAACTACATAACTACATAATTACATGATTGAACTACATAACTACATAATCAACAAGTTACCATGCTGAGGAAGTATTTTTTTAATTGACTGTTGAATGATCATAGCAAAGAAAGAAAAAAAGGATTAAAATATTTCATAGACTAAATGAAATCCTTCAGATTTCTTGAAGTCTGAAACAGAATAAATTGCAATGATTTTACTTCTAGAATATTTCATTGATATAAAAGCACAGATCAATTCACATTTAGAAATTGAAGCAATATTTTAAAAAATAACTTTTTGATGTAATCAAATATTAATATATTATTAAGCACAAATTATCTGTGTTCAGTCAAATTTTCTGTTGACAAGACAATATGTTATCTGATAAATGATTTAATGCTACAAACCTTTGCCAACTGAATTCAATATATTATAAAAACAACACCAATTGCTTTGTTAAAGGAGAAAATTGCTTTGTTAAAATAAACTTAAATTGCTAATTAACTTTTTGTGCTATAAGTACTACATATTTTTTTCTCAAAATGATTAAAAATTTACTTAAATGAAAAAAAAGTAATTTTTTAAGTAATTTGTGCCTAAAATTAAAAATCATCATCATTTCCATAAGGTGTGGTCCTAGTATTGCTGCATAGCTGAGCACCTGATCAGCTCCCTTTACATATTGGTAGGTATTCATTCATGCATAGTGTTTCTTGAGCAAAGTCCTTGGCAGAGCCTAACCCTATCTAGTTCAGATCATCCCTGACTTGAAGGCTTGCCTTGGTCATGGATACAAAGCCATTGATTCTGTCAGGAGAACCCTCTGCTTTCAGTTTTAGAAACCCTCCTCCCAGCAATGCCATGTCACAACTGACCTGGATACACTGCCAATAGTTCAGTCCCATGTGTAGATTTAGCCTGCAGCCAGTCGAAACTCACTGTAGTTACCATCCCACTGGTGAGTGCCTTGAAACCACTACATATGGAGTTACTGGCATAGTTCAGTGTGGTTTCATATAAATTTATATGATTCAATTATGGGAAAGTGATTTGCCCAAGTACTCAATGACACCATCTTTTCTTTGGTAGCCATCTTAACATGTCAGCAAGAAAACATTTTTGTCAAGATGATAATCTGTACTCATATGTCTAACATTTAGTTTGCAAGAAATATTAACACATATTAGAGCTAGTATAGAGTTAGGTTAACAGTACAGACAATGGGGCCATAGAACAGAGTTCAAATTTCAGCTGAGTTTATATTCACTTTCATTCTGACACAAGAAAAAATTAATGGTTCAAGAGAGATTATTGCAATTTTATATATATGTGTGTGGGTATAAAACTTTCAGATAGCATATATCTGTAAAAGGACAATATGAATAAAGACAAAAGCAATACTTATCTTAGACAATCTCTGAGGACAGCATCAGCTTAGATAAGTTTTCCTTTTGTCTTTATATATATATATATATATATATATATAATTAAATATACATTATTTCCCTCACTGGTAGTACGACTCAGAGTTTCATGCACAATGCAATCTTCAGGGGATGAATTGAGACTCAACTCAGCACCTGAAGATCGTGATGTACATGAAACTCTGAGTCATGTTACTGGTGAGGAAAAAATGTCTATTTAATAATATATAATTTATAGCTCTGTTATATTACATTGAGCATTATTTTATTAATACCAGCATTTAATGTGATGTGTGATAATATATATATATATATATATATATATATATATCGACAGCATGCAATATCAGCCTTGTAAAGTTGTATATCTTGAAAACATATATTCATTGACAGCAGTGTTTTAAATAACCAAAAATCTCTAATAAACACATAATTCCTCAAATCCTTTCTAGTCAGTCTGTTTTTTTCCTGTATTATGTCTTTCAAGTATTCTTTTAAAAAATTATCCAAAGCAATATGCCCATTCATAATTATGATCTAAAGCACAATGTATCATAACAGTTGACATCACTACACTCACTTGTTGTAAATTTAATGTTTTCTATCTCTTAGTCTGGCTGCCAACCAAGGCTAGAGAGCTCACTTTGCCATGTTATTTAACCTATAGCTGGGAGGAAGAGAGATGGATTCATGCCATTATTAAAGGCATTGGCACAAAGTGAATACAAAAGACTTGACCAGAAATACACTCAGTTTGCTGATTATTCCACTTTTTGTGCCAATAATGATCATGATACTTGCACATCCATTCATATATGTCATAGTCATTATTAACTCTTCTATCACCTTATTAACAATGGATCCATTAATGGTTCCACTGGAGTAGAAATTCAATGCTTATTTAATGACAATAAATAAAATCTGAAGTCAAACTTTCCACAAGAGATATTTTTCTTATCTGCAATCTTTAGTCACAAATAAATTTATATTGATTTTTCTCCAACCAGAACATTTGCTAAATGTTAGTTTGACATAGAAGAATAAACATGACAGAAGAAATATTTTTCATTCAAAATATTCAATGAAAATTTTTTTGAAAATATCTCCTATCATTCTACTTGCTTGTATGTATAACCATTATACAAAAGTACTCCATCACAAATAGAAAATGGTGTATTATTGTTACCAGGTTTAATTTTAGTTTTACTCCATTTTGACTTAACATCATTCATAGTTTTTTGAATAAATGTATCCTTTTTAGAATGAATTTTGATATTGTCTATCATGATTGGCAATTCTTTAATAGTGTTACACACCAGGCTTTTAATTTGGCTTTTGGATTCCAGCAAAGCAATCACAATTCAAAATCTTCTTTGTATTTCAATATCAATCTAAACAAGCCACGTATTGTCCCAATTTTTTGATGATGGAAATTCCATCTTGAAATCATAGTTCAATAAAATCATAGGTCAATGCTGTAGTCTGTTTGCAGTATGCATGGGAATCTCTATCTTAGAATATACCTAATAATGGATGGTGATCAGTTTGCAGTATGAATTTACCAAACTTCTTGAAGCATGAACGACTGCTTTCACTATACTGTCTTTGAATTTATGGCCTATTCCCTCTCCTATGTCATATTCACTTGCATCCAAAGCTACTCTTAGGTTGTAATGTTTCAGTGACAACTCTGAAGTTAGTAGTTTTTTAATTTCTTCAAAAGTTTTTTGACATTCTACCGACCAATTCCAATTGATGCCAGTAGGAAATATAATTATATTTCCAGGTCTTGTAACATATTAATTTTAGTAACATCAATGAACACAAGGCAAAAAGGGTGGGACACTAGGTGAGTATTGAAATCACTAAACAATAGTAAGGATCTAATAAAATGTGGCAAATGTGTCTTGTAACAAGAGAATTTACTTTCAAAACTTTAAAAATTAGTCTTCATCAATGATTAATGATATTTATTAGATTGATGAAAAAGTTCCCAGCAACATCTTTTGCACAATGTTTGAGAAATCTTAGAAGTGTCTGTGAAGTTTATTTTTACTGCTTATATATATTCATTGAGAATTCTTTATGAAAAAGTAATAATTTTATTTTAATCCATTAATGTCCACTATAAAATCCACTACTAATTAGAAAATTAGTAAAATTAAAATAAAAAATCTTGTATTATAAATTGCTAAAAAATCCAGTATTAATTATAGGTTTATAAAAACTTGATATTAATTATAGGCTTCTACCTATAATTGTAAATATCCAGTATATCATTTCAATGTTCAACGGACGTATCTCATTAACTGACTACAGAGTTTTGTGTTAAAATTCTGAGTCAGATGTTTGAAAACTCTATAGAAATTATTATCAGATCTCATATTTATACTCCTTGGAACAAACACTAATCATAAATTTCAAATTTTTAATTCTTAATAATGATATCTTCATCATGAGAAATCCCGAGTTAACAAATCCCAAGAGAAAGTTATTTAATGAATATGTTCTGCTGATGATGACATATAGAAACAAGTCATGGGCATTCGACACAATCACTGCAGAGACTCTTGCAATGATTCAATGTAAAATGGAGCAAATTATGCTTAGCATCACCTTATGTAACAGGAAGAGCAACACCTGTATTTGACAGCAGACTGGAGTTAAGGATATATTCAAGACCATTAAGATGGGCAAACATAGAAGTGAAGTTTGAAAAAAGATTTTGAACTCAAAGACAGACAACATGTGAATTTGAAAAAACTTACAAGAAATCGGTCAATTGCACTATGTCATTTACAAGTCATAGGAAAAATTCTGAAGTTAAGAAAATGGGTTTCACATGAAAATCTTACTCTCAAGAGAACCTACTGGAGGAAAAGTTTTTCTCTGTTTTTGCATTCAAAAAGAATTATGATTATGAATTAATAGAACTTGAACAAACTGTTACTGTGTAATATTAAGGATGAGCAATTAGCTCGTTTGAATGATGCATTGGAAAAGAAAAGGATTTTTATGTGATTAAGGAATTTAACTGGTGATTTTGCTGCATGGTAGCCTCTTATGTTACAAATAATAAATAGCAAAAAATCATGGAGGTGGAATGGAAAGTTATTCTACATGCAATGTAGTCTTCTTATATTTCTTAAGCAAAAACTGGTAAGACCAAATCCAAGTGAGAAGATTGTATTGCACTAATCTTCCAAGTGAAAAACACTTTGCTTTTTAGATTAATATTTGAAATCTTGGCTTGTACCTATGTTCCAAAACTGGCCTTTGATTCAGGTGAGAAATATATACATATATCACTCACAAAGGAAATTACTTTTCTCAGGTTTGAACACCAACCAATGCTCAATATTTTCAGGTGTTCTGCGTATTATAAGTCATACAGAACATGGAGCACTTTAAATGAATTCCTAGTCAAGATTGAAATGTTAGTTCCAAAATTTTATTAGGGTTTTAACTCATTGAATCATACCTTAAAAGCTTTGTAAAATTTTCAAATAGTTTCCACAAAAGTATGTCCACAGTTCAAGCAAAACAATGTTTATTTGATGATCTACTTAACTCAGTCATTGTGAATGTGAGAGTCACTCAGTATGCAAGTTCACTCAATGGCACCTCACTACCAACTAGGTGATCCCATTGGAGAGTGTATATTCAGACTTGCAGTTAAAGGTTCCCACTGATTGAAAGTCAAGTTACATAAATGCCACACAACTGGTTCTGAAGTCATTCAAAATGGCTGAATATTTTCTAGACAGACCACACCCACATGCACAAGCACACACACACACACATACATGTGTGTGTGTGTGTAGGGATATGTCGATAGTATTTTGGTTATGTGGTTATTGGTGCAGAAGGTAAAATTGTTGAGCCAAATTCAAATTCCAGTCAATTGTGTTTCATTAATTTCATACTCATAGAAAAGCATGACCCCAAATTGCTCTAGTTATGGATTTAATAGCAAGGCAGACTAGGCCCTCTTGTCTTGGATGGCAGCCAGTCTAGAAGGAGGAAAACTCTGAATTCAAACCTGAAATGGGCTGTTTGCAAACTTCATGACACACTGTACACCATTTCTGTTATACGTTCTTCTTTAAAGTGTGTTCACTTCTACACAACCCTTCACTTCTATAATCAAATCATCAGTGAAGGTAACTTGAAAGTTTACTTTTAAACTGAACAGTTAGTCCATCATATGTCAAAATCAATAGAAGAGTCCACCATATATATATATATATATATATATATATGTGTGTGTGTGTGTGTGTGTGTGTGTGTGTGTGTGTGTGTGTGTGTCAGCTCTCCTGTTATTTTCAAAGTATAAGGGTCTAATAGCATTTCCACTTTTGATGCCCAACTTGAATTTGAGGCTACAATAATTTTTAGGTCCAACTTGAGACTAAAACAGCACCCCACATAAAAGACAAGGAACAGTAACTCTTGTCAAGACTGTAGAAATGTTAGAGTGGTGTTCAAAGATGTATAATGCATGACCTCTACTCAAAAGTTGCTATGGCTTTTATGTCTATACCCCCCCCAACTTAACACAAACAGAAGACACTTGATCAAAGGATGATAGAGGGACACTAATAGAATTAAAATTTTGTTTATATTTATCCTATACCTTAACAAGGTTCTTCCTACCTTCTGAGGTATACTGTTTACTTAAAGTACGAGGACCCCTTCTAATAATGTTTTGGTCTTCATGTGTCTGCTAAATATCTCTTACCCAATAATCAATCAAGCATAGACTAAAGATTTTCTCTGTGATTTGGTACTATGATGCTAACAGCAGGCATTTTAACTGCTACAAATTACATCATGGATATTCTATATTAATGAATCATTGAGTGGACTTGTGCATTATGTGACTGTTGCAGTCATATTGACTAATCAAAGAGATTCTTCACATTTTATGCAGGCATTTTGACAAAACATCACATCACTCGTGTATGTAAGACCCATTATACTCTGGCTTTGGCTTCCTGCAACTTCTGGCTTTTTCCCAAACTAAAATGGTCATTGAAAAGCAGGAGATTTTAAAACATGGACAAGATTAAAGAGAGTACAACAGATGGTTTTTCCCAAATAGGACATAGTGGATTGTTTTAAAAAATAGAAAAGTTGGTGGAATAAGTGTAAGTAGTAGTCCCAAAATGTATATGGAAGGTACTTTGAACTGAATACAGGCATCATTTCCCTAGGTAGGTAGGTATTTTTTTGTTAATATTAAATGCTTGGAAATGTTACTGTTTGTAGATATAGACAGTGTGGACACGGAAATCAATACTACATGGTGACTGTCAGTTTCACACCTCAATATGGTCTATCTCTCAGTGTGGATACTGATGTAAGTAGCAAGTGGCAAGTATGTTTCATGCTTGAACACAATCTTCAGACCATGTAAGTTGGATTATAGATTGACTATTTATATATGTTAGTCATTGGAGCATTATGTGTAGCGAGATCAGTTATTTGTGTTTTATTGCATTGTTATAACAACTTCCACCTAGCTGTTAGATTAGAATAACTCAATAAACCGAAAATAGCTGATCTTGCAGCACATAATGCCCCATTGACTAACAGTCGAGCTATAATCCAAACTAGATGGCCGAAGGATTGCGTTCAAGCATGAAACAGACTGTTGCCATTCGATGCTGATATCAACCTCCACGTGGTTGGAGAACTGAAAGAAAAAGCAAATAAATAAAAAATGACTTATCGCCGGCACAAAGACTTCGCTGGTGCATTGACTGTAAAGTAATCCAAAGAAAAAGAAAAAAAAAGATGGCCACTCATAAAGCGAATATTTAAGAACCTTATATTCTCGCAAATACGAGATTTTGCTGGCAACATGTAAATTTCCGACCTTTGAAAAGAATATAAAAATCGCATTACCGATGAGGGGGAAGGGAGAAATTGTTTTAGATTCTATGATCGTCGCATAGTTGAGTGTTGTTTTTTTTTCTGCAGTGGACCAATGGTACTGGCACCAGAGAAGACAACAAGAGATTGTTAAAGCGAATATCAAAGGACCGACGAGAAAGACAGTGAAATTGATTCTCTCACAAGTGAACACAAACCACAAGCTATTTTGGCCACCAGTTAACGAGATGGAAAGTTAATTTTCACTGGGAACTGATATGGTGAAATCATTTGCTGGTGATGGCGGCCTGGCTGTGTGGCTAAAAAAGTTGAAATTAGCTGCCAAGTTGCGGAAAATCACCGATTTGGCCAGTTTAATTCCATTGTTTCTTGAAGGAGATGTGTTGGCGTTCTATCTTGAGATGAATGAAGATCAGAAAGACGATTTGAACAAAAATTGAAGTGCATTCATGGAAGATCTGTTCAGTGCCTATGGAAAGCTGAAGGAAATCTGACGAACTGGAGAATCAGCCGACGTTTATCCCAATAACATTAGGAGATTAGAAGGATTCAGAACTCGTGGGGACGTGTCTTGAACAGATTGTTAAATTAGTTAGGTACCTCCAATAATTTGCTAAAAATCAGTATGGCATAATGATAAAATCCTCAAACTTAATAAAAACAAAGTTTTATTGTCAAAATGTTTATGCTATTATTAAGAGGAAAGAACAAAGTATTTTTGAATTATTTTTAATTTTTTTTTTCCTTATTTCTAACACGTTCTAAATTTGGGTAAAAAATCTCGTTTTATTTGTCAACTTTGTACTACTTGTGGTAATGGCCATTTTAGTGTAGCAGTTTCCGGGTAAAAACCCATTAATTTGGAAATTTGGTTGATCTGATCGGCGAGTTTGGTCTTGTCGATAGATAGCAGGTCGATCACCCAAAAGTGGAGATGTGGACGTGGGCTCTTAAATGGCTGTCTACCCGGATAGAATGTTAGTGAGAAGGGTTGATCTAGATTTGCTAGATCCCACTGGTTAGGCTATTTGGATCATAGACTGGCTGCCGGATTCACACCCGACTTCTGCAAATGGATCATCCTCCTGTATCCCCACACCACAGTGCTGTGGTGTAGGTGAACGGAAGGCAGTCGCGCACTTTTGCGCTGTCTCAGTCGGTTCTCTCCTTCGCCGGCTAAGGAACAGGGCGTGCAATCCGGCCTTACGTGGAATCGCTGTCCCTGGAGGTGTTCGAGCCAGGGTTTCCGCGTACGCCGATGACATATCCATTTTCGTGTTTTGCTGCAGCGACATTGAAGTGGTAGAGAAGGCGCTTGAACGATTCCTCAGAGAGTGTCGATCGATCTTAAAAGTCATTCCTCGGTCCACTGACCTTGCACAACGTAGGAGGCTCTTGTACAGGGAGTTGGGGTGGGTCGCAAAGGAGCCTGTCTATAGGTGCCTTGGCTTGTCGTTGAGCGAGTTGCGCTCTTTCTGGTCTTGTGCGCCAGCGGCGAATTACCTCAGTAACCCTGAGTTTTTGCTTACCTGGCGATTGATTTGGAACGTGCTATCTCTCAATGACAGTCATCGGACGGTGGGTTGGGCGGATTTGCCCGACTGTCATCAGTACGACCTTGGTCTAGAGGAAACGGCTTCGCACGGCTTCTACCATTGT
Organism: Acanthosepion pharaonis; assembly: GCA_903632075.3. Taxonomy (NCBI): domain Eukaryota; kingdom Metazoa; phylum Mollusca; class Cephalopoda; order Sepiida; family Sepiidae; genus Acanthosepion; species Acanthosepion pharaonis. The sequence goes on along the minus strand of CAHIKZ030002294.1, from coordinate 305,225 downwards.
TTTCAAGTGCACCGTTCTGGGTCTATGCCGGCGAGTTGACGGCTCATATCGATCCTGAACATCTCGTGTCCATCGATCTCGCATTCGCGTGCGATAATGTCGCCTCCGTATTCTGGGGTGAGACAAGTGGTGTTTCTCATGTTGCTAATCGTGGTAAGAATGGTGATATATACGTCTCAAATGAAGGGAATCTTACAATGCTAACTCTATTCTCATCAGATTTTTTGGTCGGATTTTTTGGGCATCAGCTCAAGATGAAGATCAGAACTGATAGAAAGCGTTTGTTATCGACAGATTTCAGCGAAAGTGGCGAGCTTGGTTCGAGTGAACAGCGCCAACCTTGATTTTCTTTTTTAAGTCCCTTTTGACGCAATGGGGTGGTTTCCTGTCGAACCCTCCCCTGGTTAAGATAGACTTTCTTTGTTTACCTAGTTAATGTAAGTGTCGTTCCCGACTTTCTTTTTTGCTATGATCCATGTCGAGATTCCCAACCTTCACAGTTTGCTTTTTGCCACTACTTTTCATCTCGACTGGGTTTGTCTTTGATTTTCTCACTCCTCCATTTATTTTTTGTCCTTTCCCTCTCTGTTCGTGGGCGAGCTTCTTGATTCTGCTTGTAGTCAGAATACAGAGGCAATTCTTATTTTTATGGTATGGACGAATCCTACTAAAATCTGTTATTTTTAGTTTGACTGTTTTATTATATTTTAGTTTCGTTTTTCTCTGTTCATTCCCTCCCCCTCATTTCAGATCACTATATTTTTATATATTATGTAGAGGAAAAGAGACATTTGGATATTGTACATAAAGAAATTTTTGGTGTCATGGGATTTTTACTAGGTTCCCTGTGATTATGTGGTATATGTAGGATTGAATGGTAATGTTTGAATTCTTGTGGTGAATGAGCAAATTGCAATGGATGACTGGGTCGTGAATCTGATTAGCTAGGTCTAGGATAGAAAATGTTGACCAGCCTTATCCCACTTCCCCTTCGGCCTTGTGCCAAAATTGTTCCATTGAGAACAATAAATCATCCTACGATTTTCGCATAATCAACTGTAGGTTTTCTGCGGTGGACGAATGGTAAGAGCACTAGAGATAAAGAAGAGAACAACAAGAAGAGGAAAGGAGAGAGTTATTGTTGCCGAAGCGAACATCAAAGAACTGACGAGAAAAACAGTGAAATTGATTCTCTCACAAGTGAACACAAACTACACTCAACACTTTACACATGGTCTATTCTGGATATTGAACACTTTTACTCTCTAAGTATAACATACCTTAAGAGTAAGACTATATTTTATCATATATATTTGTATGTATGTATGTATCGTATCAATTTTTATTGCATCAACCATTATCATAGTGGATACGCATATGTTAGACACCCATTTTTATTTTTAGGTCAGTCCCTGCAGGATAGCAATTTTTCTTGAATTCTCAGTATTATAGATATAATACATACTGTTTAGAATAAAAATAAAAATGTGACGTCTATTTCAAACATGAGTATCCATTATAATAAAGTTTGAAGTAATAGAAATGTTGGATTAAAAATAAATCTATTTAATTCTTTAGATACCTTATTACTATAAACTTATTTTAGTGAGTACATGTGTTTAAGTAAATATCCCTGTTTATTTATGAACACTGAAATTAATGTCTACCGGCCTAGATAATTAAAAATCTTATAGAAAATGTACTCGTGGCAAGGATCAAACCTGCATTACCTTTTTAAAAGGGTAATTGAGCCTTGTCTTGCTGTAAAGGTCACGATACTAGGAAATGATTTGAAAAAGATTTTGGCAAAAATGCTGGAAATTTTTGCATCAGACAAACAAAGTTTACAACTCAAAAAATTTTCTTTTTCTCCTTTGAAGATTCTGATTTTGATAGAATGACATTTCTAATAATTATTTTGAAGTTGATTTTCGTTCAAAATATGAAAAAGTACATTAAAAGCAATTGTTATTCTTTATGATAAATTTAAAAGCTGCTTGAGCGTGTATCGTCTGCTTTTTCTGAGAGAAAGCAAGTACTGCGTTGGGCTTAATTTTTGAATTTCGAAAATATTTTTGAATCATTTCGATTTGTGGGAAAAAAGCTGCGTTTGTTTTTCATCCAGAGTCAATCAAAAAATTGCCTTCCAAATTCTGAAAAGTGGATTCGGAGACTACCTGTAGGTTATAATTTTTATGATTTTTTAATCGACTAACATTGTTGCTGGAACCCGGGTCGTTCTAAATCCAAAAAGTAAAACAACACAGAAGAAATTTGACAAGCACCAGACGGGAAGTGAAAGGAACATCAAAATCGGTACCACATCAAGGAACAGTCTTCAGCTGGTGCGATTGTTCTATTCTTCGCTGTTACCACGAACTTTGCTTCGAAAATTGTACCATTTCTACATTTTTATGTACTTTTCTTTTCTGGGGACCTTATGTTGCATTATATTTTTATTGTAAAAGTGCATATTTCATTTACTTAAATTAAATAATTTATACATGCATGTTATATTGTCCATCATTTGGCACACAATGCACTTAATTTGGGTAATTCATTCTTATTTTTTGTGTTAGTTAATAAATTTATCGTTTGTTCATAAATTCGGCTTGTGTCATCTGTCTTTGTTGTGTGCCCATAAATGTTACTTCAAACATTTCTTTGAACATTGTTTTCGTAGTTTTTTTTTTACCAAATAAAAAATTCCTTTATCCTTTTAAGTTAAAATTTAAGGCTTAAAAATACTTGAAAATAGCTTAAAAATAAGAAGAGTAAATTAATTGTAATGTGTTTTGGGGGTTAAATTCTCCACTGACCACGCCTGAATAATTTTTAAGATTAATTACCCCATAAAGTTTAATTTGCATGAAATTAAAATAAATGCAGTCTAGAAAAGAGTTGACACTTTTTTTCATAACCATCAAATTTTATTGAGAAAATAAATATTTCATATTTAATTTAATTTACACTACCCTGGAAAGTTAATTTATATAACCTGGTCATTGGATATTTTACAAAGGCAAGTTTCTGGGGACAGATGTTCTTGTTAGCCTGACGTGGAGTAAAGAGCTTATCTCTGACTGGAAAAACTACAATACTTGTTGCTGATGATAAGAAGAGAAAAAAGCGTTATTATTTTATTTTAAATTATAAAGTTAAAAGAATAAAAATAAATAAATAAACGCACGAATAGATTCTGTTCATAACATTTGTAATTTCTAAGGTCTTTTTTTTATATATAAGCTAAGCAGCTTGAGTTGATATGATTTTTATGTAATTAATGAAGAAAAAATGCTCGAATCATAAATTTTTGTCTGGTTTATCGTGATAAGCTTCTTTTTTTTTTTTTTTTTTTTTTTAACTCTCTCAAATTGTAAAATAGTTACTTCCCTTGACTTGTTGAATTTTAATTTATGTGTAAATAAATTAAACTTCAAAATTCTATAAACATTTTTATTCATTTTATTAATTATCACCATAGTTAAAAAGTATCTAAAATTAAAATTTACTGAATTCATTTGAATTCTGATTACTGAATTTAATTATGATCGTCATAATTATAATGTTCACTAATTATTTTAAGGAAATGTATCTAAATAAAATATTTTTCTTTTTATATTTATTTCTTTATTATATTCTTAGGTAAACAAAGAGTATTCAAAATTTTAAAAAAATGGTTTTCAAAGTTGGTTATCGAAAATGCCAATTTAGCTTTTAATAGATAGGACTATATCATATTTTTTGTGACATTTTAAATTTCCTCACTTCAATGAAATTTCTAATTTTTAATGAGGTGGAGCTGAAATTCTTTAGTCATTTGATCAGATTTCGAGAAGTGGGTTAAGCTGCAAACTTTTCAATATTTTCTTGTACTTTTAAAAACTCTCACAATCAGATCATTAAAAGATCAATGTCAGTATTTTATTTAATGATAGAAAAAAAAGGCTTACGGCCACAACATCCTGAAATACCTCTTCCTGTACAATCACCAAAGTTAAGCAATATCAAACCTGGTCAGTATCTGAATGGGTGACTACTTGGGAATCCCGTAAGCTTGTGAAGATATGAATCCACCTCTTCTCTTCTCTTCCCAGTTATAGGTTAATTAGTAAAACTTGTATCACAAAAATCATTATTATCTCTAAAAATAAAATGAAATTGTGTAGAAAATATTTGATTTCAGCATTAAATAACCCATAGAGGTTGGTATTCCCCAAAACATAAACAGCCAATTAATGAGCATTAAATAAAAAAAATATTTAAAGTATAAATATTTCCCTATTGCAAAAGTTTAGTGAAAAAAGTTAGAATTATTAAAAATCCTTTGATTTGAAGACAAATAAAAGAAATATAAACACTATTATTGTAATATTAGTATTACTAGTGGCTTTTACAGCAAGTTTGATCCTAGTCATCTAGGCTGCATATTGTTTGTTTATCAATTTTTGAGGCTTTTTTATATGCTGAATCAGTTTTACAACAGTTGTTGATCCTGGAAGGTGAAGTTTTTTCTCCTGGTTGTTCTTTAAAAAGGTGGGAATACTGACAGAATATGACAAGCAGTATGCCAACAGTTATACTAGGTTGGAAATATACAAAGCCCAATATATTCATCATGACACCTAGTATGATAAGGCTATATTGGACACATGCATCACAACCAAATGTGCACAACATGGTAACAAGCTTTGGCAAAAGCATCATATAACATTGCAAATGGAACCCATTTAAGAATGCCTTCAGGTCAGGTAACCCAAACAGCTGAGATGTTCCCCAATTGAAGTTACGTTCCCTTGGCTGCATTATTCTTCAAATTTTAAAATAACAACCCTCTCAAAACCTAGCCATTAAGCTCCCCACTACCTACAAATACTCCTCACAAAAAGAGATGCAAAGTGCATCAGACCCTGGGGAGGGATGTACCCAACTGCTTAAGGTGAGCAAATTTATGTTAATGAATAGAATGTTTACTGTAGTTCATCTTAATTCACCATGAAAAATTATGTCTATAAAAAGACATTAACAACTTCAATCAATTAAAATCAGAAGTTATAAGTATGGTATGATCCATTTTCCCCATTACTGGGTCTGTCCTGAACACATATACTCAGGAGAACTCTGCTGCTATGCAGAGTTTGGCAAACCTCCAGTTTTGCAAACATATTACTTGTTGATCTCTCTGCCTTTGGGTAGAGAGGAACCCAGCAAGGCTATGCCAAAGGGCAGTGTCTCATCTGGGGAGGTAGACAAACCTGACCCCGTCATTACAGGGTTTACAGAGAAATTTTGCCTGAGCCTACGAGGTCAGAATGCTTCACGTAAAAAACTGGTCTTGTGCCACACCCATCCTTGTGGGGAGGACTTATGTAAATACCAAGTTTGATAAACCTGTGTATTTGTGAACACACTACTTGTCGACCTCTCTGCATGGAGGCAGAGAGAAACCCAGACAAGGCTATTATTACAGGGTCTACAGGGAATTTTTGCCCCAGCCTATGGGCTCAGAATGCCCCATTAAAAAACAGCCTTGTGCCATATTCTGCTTTGTTTGTAAATACACAACTTGTTGACCTCTCTATCTTTGGGCAGACAGGAACTCAGATGAAGCTATGCTGAACAACAGAGTCTTGCATGGGGAGGTAGACAAACCCAACCCCGGTATATAGGGAATATTTACCCAAGCCTACGTGCTCGGAATCACCCCATATATAAACCAACCTTTTTCACCAAACCTCTGTGTTTGGGAAAACTCTGCTTTTCAACCTGGACATAGAGGAACCCAGATGAGGCTATGCCCATGTTAAATAACCAGCCTTGTGCCACATCCCACCTTGTATGGAGGACTTGGGTAAATACCGACTTCATTAAAGCTCTTAGCTTGTCAACTCTCTACCTTTGGGTAGAGAAGAAGTCAGATGAGGCTATGCCTACAGGCAGAGTCCCATCTGGGAAGATAGCCACCCAACCCTGTGTATGCAGGGTCTACAGCAGGGGTTCTTAAATGGGGGTATCCATACCCCTTGTGGGTATGGGAACCAAATGCTGGGGGTATGGGACACGATTTTTGGGTTCTGGTAGTTCCCTTCCCCTGTGTTGTGTTTGACAGTTTTTCATTTTTCTTTTCACAGATTTGGTGCAAAATATCATCTGTCAAAAAAAGGAAGTGGAATGATTCATATGCAGGTTTTGCCTTCACCTGTGTCACAGAATTCCAGTGCATGCTGTGCAATTTAGTAATGAGCAATGGAAAATTGAATCCATCAGGACTGAGGGAACATTTTGAAAGCAAACACAGTCGTCATGTTGGCACATCGATTGAGGCTTTTAAGTTGAGAAGAGTTCGCTATGATTAGAAAGCAACTCTTTTATCATATGGGTTTTCTGCTCCAGGAAAAACCTCTTATGGAAGCCTCCTACAAAGTTTCGTACATGATTGTCAGAGAAAAGAAGCCCCACATAATAGGAGAGACCCTCGTGAAACCCTGTGCACTGGAGATGGCAAAAATTGTGCTGGGAGAAGAGGCTGCGAAGAAACTAAGTCAGGTGTCCTTGTCCAACGACACTGTATGCAGAGAATTAAAGACATGAGTCAGGACATAACAACCCAAGTTGTCAGTGAGATTAAACAAAGTCCTGCAAAAATCAGCATGCAGATCGATGAATCAACTGACGTGTCAAATCACAATCAATTGCTTGTATTTGTATGACATGTAGATGAAAAGAATATCAAGGAATAGTTTTTATTCTGTGAATGACTCGAAACAACAACCAAAGGAGTTGACATATTCAAGCTGATCCAATCTTTTTTGATTACCATGAGCTGGCATGGGATTTGATTGGGTCTATTTGTACGGATGGCGCTCCTGCCATGATTGGCAAAAAATCTGGATTCATTGCTATGGTCAAGGAGAAAGCTCCACATGTGCTCACCACACACTGTGTTCTACATCGCCAAGCCCTGGCATCCAAAACATTGCCAAAGAAACTTAAAGAGGTGATGGGAATAGTTGTGCAAACAGTCAACTTTATTCATGGATGTGCATTGAATCAGCAGCTGTTTAAAATATTCTGTGGCGAGATTGGAGCGGAACACAGAGTGTTACTGTACCACACAGATGTACGTTGGCTGAGTCGTGGCAGTGTTTTCATACTGTAGTGGAACTCCGGGATGAAATTTCTCAAGCATCAACAATCCCTTTTAGCAAATCATTTTGAAGATGAGCATTTTATTGTTAGCCTGGGATATTTGGCTGATATTTTCAGTCTTCTCAATGATTTGAACACATCAATGCAGGGAAAGGATGTGGACATCATTCAAGCCAGGGGAAAAGTTTTCGTATTCACAAGGAAATTACCTCTCTGGAGTTGCCATGTTGAAAGCAGAAACCTGTCAAACTTTCCAATCCTTTACAATATCCTTATTGGAGATGTTAGAACACTAACTGCAGAAATAATTCAAGAAGTCAAGATTCATTTGGAAGTTCTAAGTACAAATTTTGAGGGTTACTTTTCAGATATTGATGATCTTAGCATGGATTCAATTTGGATACAAAACCCTTTCTCATTTGATATATCGAGAATGAGCGATAGCAATTTATCAAAGGATGATTTCATTGAATTCCAAGAGGACCCAAGAAAGAAACCTGATTTCAAAAGGGCTGAGATGGATGTCAAGCAGTTCTGGTGTGAACAAATGTCTTCTTACCCAAGTTTGGCAATTAGGGGCAATTCATGTTTTGGTTCCCTTCACAACTACGTATCTCTGTGAAACAGGATTCTCTGCATTATTAAATCTGAAACCAAAATGGAGAAATCGACTTGATGTGTCAGATGACATGCAAGTAGCTTTGTCAGTAACTGTACCACAATTCCATGCTTTAATTGCACAAAAAACAACAGCAAATATCTCACTAGATTAGTAAAAGTCTGTTTTATGTAGTCGAGATACTAAAAAAACTTGTACATTTATGTTCTATTCCTTTTTCTTGTGTAATAAAACTGAATTATAACTTTATTTTGCTTTCAGTAAAAAAAAATACAATAAAGTTATCAATGTTTATGTTTTTTTTTCATGTTCTATTCCTAGCAATCCATATTTAAAGTACAGTAAATTCAAATGATTGAAATATTTGGAAGACATACTGGCAAATAATAGGATTGGTGATAATTATTTCGACAGTTAAGTGAAGAGGGTATGGGACCATATTGGACAATCCACTGGGGGGTCTGGAATCATCAAAATGTTAAGAACTCCTGGTCTACATATTTTTGCCCAGGCATACACACTCAGAAAGTCCCCATGTTAAAAACCGACCTTGTGTCACATCCCACCTTGTGGGGAGGACTTGGCTAAATACCAAGTTTATTAAAGCTTACTGTTAAGCAAATTCATATTGTCTCAAACAATTCTACTACAATGAAAGCTATGTCTTATGTATTATTATCATCATCATCTCTAGTTTATGTATTTTACTGCTTAATACAATCCTTTACAAAGTCTTTTAGCTGAAGCCTGAGGTAAAGGAAGGTTTTTCTTAGAAAGCTATTGACCATATTAATCAGGCTCTTATTTTTTGTTTCTTTCAGTTTGATGTTTTCAACCTTTGTTTTTTGTACTTCACCTTTCATTTCATCTTGTTTGTATAGTAGTAGATCTTATTTGAATCTTTTTTTATCTTTCTGTTATAATTGAATGTAAAATTTGCTTTGATTAATGTTGGTAAACAAGCTTTAGCATTTAATCATTAGTTAATTCATTCAAGATCTGTTTGTAGTCTTGTATGTAAGTTCAGAATTGGATCACTCCTTTACCACCATCTGCTTCAGGCAGGTACAGTCAATCAGCATCTTCTTTGGAGTGGTGAATATTAAATATGGTAAAGAATTTTCTTATCCTTATCCTTCTAGATTCACTTTGAAAGAGTATGTAGCAACAGGTATTGTTAATATTGAATTGGAACAAAAATCCATAGCATTTTCTAGTGTACCTCAAAAATAATATTTAGATATTTGTTCAGTGATTTATTCAACACCCAATGTACTATTTTGTTTCATTACATTTTGCCATCTTTAAGGATTGTAATAGGAGTGACAGTGACTTACCAGGAGCAAAGCGAATTCGTTGCCTCGCGTGTCGAACCATTCTCTGAGAGTCGGTCGCGCGTGCGCCTACTGCCATTTTTATGCAGCAGACTTATTTACATAAGAGAACCACGCTACCGATTAAAAACCCGGCGAGTGGACGTGGGAGGCCACTGCTTTTCTAGGCTTCGGCGAGACTAGACGGATTGCAGACAGAAAGCGACAGTAATTTCTGGACATACGACAAGCTATTTCGGCAAACATGGACGGCCGGTTTGATTTAAAAATAATTCCCGAGTTTGACGGGACTGGATCTGTGGTTGAATGGCTCGAGAAATTGGAATTGGTGTGCGACCTATCGGGAGAGAAGCGGCTTGATCGTGTCATCCCTCTTCGCTTAATCAGGGGAGCATTCGCGGTTTACCAGCAACTATCTACGGAAGAGAAATCGGACGTGGCTCGAATCAAGGGAGCATTGATGACAGCATTTGCCCCTGATAAATTCACGGCATACGAACAATTCGAGGCACGTATATTGCGTCCGGGTGAGACCGTAGATGTATATTTGGCTGATCTACGGAAGCTCTCCGTCCTTTTTGGAGGGGTGCCAGACAGTGCGATGGCATGCGTGTTCGTGCAGGGGCTTCCTGATCCTGTGAAAAGGTTCCTGCGGTCCTCGGCCAGATATGTCTCTCGAGGAGCTATTGGCCCGAGCTCAGGCAATCATAAAGGACGAGACAGCAGAGAGGAACCAGTCGTCGCTGCGGTGCAGCCCTCCCAGACTCCCCGTTCTTCCCCAGACATGGGCCCACTTGTCACATGCTATGAATGTAATGGGCCCAATCACTTCGCGAGGACTGCATGAAGGGCGAAGGGCAACTAACGCACGTTGCTATCGATGCAACAAGACCGGTCATCTGGCCAAAATTGTCCGGGAAACGGAGGCGGGGACGAGACTTCAGCGCCGGTCCACTCCCCAAACAACAAGTAAACTCGGTGCTACCCATCATTACTGTGTGTGTTGACGGCACACCATGCTCGGCTTTCCTTGACTCTGGGTGCTCATGGTCAATCTTGAGCGCGAGTTTATGTCGGTCTTGGTCGAAGCAGGGTATGGCGGTATCTACATTAACCGGAGCCACGCAGGCTTGCTGTGGAAGGGGCACCGTCAGAATTTGCACAGCAACTGGTAATACTGCTACAATCGATGTGCTGGTTATGCGAGGAAGCCCTGGATTTCGACCTGTTGCTTGGCATCGACGCCATTAAGGCACTCGGTGGAGTTCGCATCACGCAGCATGGAAGCGTGGAGTTTGAAAACCACGGTCCGTCTGTGCAGCGATTCGTATCAGCGAAGCCGATTTCAGTGCGAAATTCAATGAACGGCAGGGAGTTTGGGAAGTGGTCGGCAGGTCATGCACCAGGAAACTTCAGAATCGGATCTCTGGTATCCAGTATCCACCGAGATGAGAGAGGAGTACGAGCATGAATTACAAACATGGATGGACAATGGTTGGTTGGTGCTGTACAGTAACAAGGAGTTTGGCCCGCCCAAGGGACTGATACCACTGATGGCCGTGCTGCAGACCAACAAGCATAAGGTGCGTCCTGTGATGGACTATAGGGAACTAAATACCTACGTTGAAACATTCACAGGTGCCGCGGATGTTTGCGCAGAAAAACTGCGTGACTGGAGACAGCAGGGTGCGAACGTGTCCATTCTGGACCTCAGGAAAGCATATCTACAGATCCGTGTTGAAAAATTCCTGTGGCCATATCAAACAGTTGTGTTTAAAGGGAAGCGATATTGTTTGACCAGGCTGGGGTTCGGCCTGAATGTGGCGCCCCTGATAATGCGAGCTGTGCTTAATGCTGTGTTAGCACAGAATGAAACTATAAATAGAGCAACGTCAGCATATATTGATGATATATATATCAACGAGGATGTGGCGTCGGCGGAATCTGTGAGGAAACATCTCGAGCTCTACGGACTGACGAGCAAGGATCCAGAGAAGTTACAGGACGGAGCCAGAGTGCTGGGGCTAGAAGTATGGAAGGAACAGGGTCGACTGCGATGGCGACGAGGAAGTAGAATGGTGAACAGCCATATGACTATGACACGGAGAGGTATTTTCTCCATGTGTGGCCGGCTGGTGGGACACTTCCCCGTGTGTGGATGGCTGCAGTGGCGACAGGCGTCATCAAACGTCGAGCAACTGCCGTAACGCAGAACTGGGACGACAACATTTGTGATGCTCCCCTGGAACGTATGATAACGGACACCCCTTGCCCGGGCTCAGCAACTGGATCCTGCACAGGGAGAATGGTGCGTGAATACGAAGGAGCTAGACGTGTGGGTGGACGCGAGTTCGCTGGCTGTTGGAGTAGCGCTCGAGGCTAAAGGAGCCATCATCGAGGACGCATGCTGGCTACGGCCGATAAAAACACCCAGCATATCAATGTGGCTGAACTGGATGCCGTACTGAAGGGAATCAACCTCGCGCTAAAATGGCAGGCTACGGTATTACATGTGAACACAGACTCCCTCTGCGTGTACCATTGGGTGACTAATGCCCTTACGGGAAAATCTTGGCTGAACACCAAGGCCGCTAGCGAGATGCTCATAAGGCGACGACTTGAAACTCTAACGTCTCTTGTGAAAGAGTATAAACGTTCCGTTGACATAGCGCTAGTTAGATCCGACCAGAACCGAGCTGACTTGCTGACTTGCTGACTAGAGTTCCCCAGAGGTGGTTCAACAATGTGAAGCAATTCGAACCTGTTCAACCACTGTCGAACTGCTATGGATATTTTATTTCTTTTATGCTGATTGAATTGAAACAAAGTTAAATGTCTCTTGAATATGTTCGTTTTCCTTTTTGGTTCAGGGAAGTAACAATAAGAATAGGTAAAGATGAAATAGGAAAGGTTGAGCTCAAATCAGCCTTGTGCTGAGTTGGGATCATTGAATCTCTACTTCATGAGTAGGACTGCTGAAAACACATCTGAACAATATTGTTGGAAAGCAGAAAGAGAAAGATTCTGTCCTTTCAGGAAGTGAGGTCATAAAATCACACATGTGACCAGAAACTCTTTTCAATTTCTTTATAACTTGCATCATAGTAGCTTTGTGCTCAATCCTGTATAAACAGGGGATGGGTAAATGTTGACCAGTGGCCTTAGTGTATGCGCCCAGGTTCACCATGTTAAATAAGTGACCTTGTGTCATATAGGAAACGCACTGGGATGTCTTTGGTAAATACTGTCAGCCTGCCTGGTCCTGGCGAAGAGGATGATTGTATATAGTATTGTTCCAGCAGCAGCTGATCAGCCAGCCCATGTTTATAGCCAGAAGCAGCAGTTCCAGCTCCCAGCCACCATCATCTTCAGTTTGCCATCAGCCATTGCTCCAGTAGGCTCCAGCTCTTGCCTCATACCCACTGTTCCTGCCAACCAAAGTTACGGTGCTACTCAATTACCCTTTTTAGGGCACAAAGTCTTTTCCTTCCATTACCAGAACTGCCTGTTTCAGAGAACAAAGTTTTTTCTCTCCACTACCAAAACTGCCCTTTTCAGGTCACAATGTCTTTTGTCTCTGCTATCAAAAACTGCCCCTTTCAAGGCACAAATTTTTTCTCTCCACTACTAAAACCTGCCCTTTTCAGGACAGAAAGTCTTTTCTTCCTAGGTATGCAGCAAAACAAAGCAGCCCAGAAGCTAAGCCAAGCTGAAGCAACAATGCCTAACAACATAGCTTGCAATCTCTAACTTATGAGCCACTAGCTGTACCAATTCCTCGCACAGGTCGCTTCCAGGCCGGTTTACCCCCACACTCACAACTCCAGTTAAGTCTCACTCTCAGCCTACTGACTATTGGCTCAGTTCAGATCGATGACGATTTTTAACATGACTAGCCAGAACAATTCAAAACATTTAGACCTTTTCGTGTTTCTGTTAAGGTGGCATTTTTAATTTATCTCCTCACTTGTTAGAATTGAAATAAATATTTAAAAAACTGATAAATTATGAATTAAAAGTAGAATGGGTTTTTTGTTTTTCTTTTAAAATAAAACAGAGGGGTACATAAACAACAAATAAGTTATCTTTCTTTTAAAAAGTTTTCCCGATTTAGAATAAAAGAAGTAGTAACGTGTTTTTTTTTATTACATATCTCCAGTTTTATTTTCTTAAAAAATTAAACAATTGTACTTTTATTTCATAATTTATCAGCGAGGGGTTATAAATATCACGTTCGGTTAACAGAAACATGGAAAAAGAACCTGACATCATATGGGCATTAGATTCTAAGAAATGGATATAAAAATATTAATAATTTCATCGTTGACTTACTTGACTAAAACTTTAAGGGATTGATGTGCATTGTAATATTCCTTCTGAGTGGGAAGGGGTGGCAAACTTGAGGCCCGTCCTGGGCGGCAAAAGCACCAGCTACGCCACTGAGACACGCTCCATTTCTTTTTAAACAGTATTTATTTCGTCTACCAACCTGTGTAGTGTACTCAAGAAAATGTTATAAAGAAAATATGCCCTCCGGTAGATTCAGAGTGTCTACTCAAATACGAGTAGCCACTAAAATTACTAAAAATAACGTTTGTTGAAGTAAATAAAATATGTCGGAATAAAAAATAAAAAATAAAATCCATTTCTTTCTTTAAATTAAATTAAATTAAATAAAAAGAAAACTAAAAGTAAACAGAACGTTGGGAAGAATATACAGTGCAAAATGGTAACTATGCTAAAAAAAACTTGAAAAGAAATAAATTTCGTTTTGATATCAGTTTTGTTGTTGAGATTGAAACTTGTTTTATGAGTCAAATATTTTTATCTAAGACGAGCCCTCGTAGATATATGTATTGCGGACCCGGCAGCGTGCAGTGCTGGTTTATTACAAAGTGGCCTTGTGCCAGACACCACACTAAACTACCGAGTCCACAAGCAATGTATAAAAAAAAAAAATAATAATGCGTGAATGAACAGTGAGAGGAAAAGAAGGGTCAATCAACAAGTGCATAAATTAATAAACATCAAAGAGATAGCCGGAATAAAATGACAAAGAGGTCTGTTTGTAAAACATGTGTAACTTTAATTAGATGGAAACAAGTAGATTATCTCGTGGTACGAGATCAAGGAAAAGTTCCGCGCCTAAATAGAAATGCAAGATGAACAAGGCGGGAAAAAGGGTTTTATAAGGTTCTGGAAAAAATAACTCGTTAAACACGAGGTGTATGTGCGCACAGATAGAAAGGGGTACTCACTGTGGATTTTTTTGGCGTTGAGTGATGTTATGCATATTTTTAAGGTACTGGTTCAAAGCAGATTAGAGTCCAATGAATTGAGAGTGTATGTGATTTTGTGTTTTTTCTTTTTTTTATGTTCGGATTCAAAGTAGGGTCTCAGAGTTCCGTCAGGTCTTGAATTAACTGTTGAAAATTTTAACGGAATGCTGTGGACGTCTAGTCAAAAGGACGAAGAGCTAGTTGCGGTTGGTTGCATCGTCTATGAGAAGTTAATTATGGCGAGTCCAGAAGGGACGAAGAATATCTGTTCGTCAGTAAGATATCCCTGTCTGTATTTACTATTGACTGACGAGGGATAAATGTAAGTCACCTGTTGAATACGAAGTTTTGCCCACGACTGTGTCGTGTGTCTCGAACGTTTTCTGGTCGAAAACGGAGAAGGTCTAACCTGCGGATAGAAGGTTCGTCAGTAGGATATCCTGTCTGTATTTACTATTGATTGACGAGGGATAAAAATAAGTTCGAATACAAGTTTTGCTCATCCCTGTGTCGTATTCTCGATTTCTGGTCGAAAACGGAGAAGGTCTAACCTGCGGGTACGAGGTTCGTCAATAAGATATCCCTGTCTGTATTTTTTGCGAGGGATAAGTTCTGCTTGCGACTGTGTCGCGTCTCGAACGATGTGTCTCAAACGTTTTCTGGTCGAAAACGGAGCAACTGGTTGACCTGCGGGTAACGTCAAATGAGAAGAAATCTTGGTAAATAAGTGTGAGGTCGACATTGTTGAAATAAGATATTCCGGCCCGCATATGGGTTCAGGGCACGGAATAAATGAGTTGCCCGTCTAGTTAGGTCGAAGAAGTCGGGAGGCAACTGGCTTGCAAACGCTGGCCGTTTGAGACGCCGCGAAACGCGCGGGAAAAAAATTCAAAATCTGTTAGTCTGACTTCATCAGTAGGAGCTAGCGAAGTTCTTCCTCCAGGTTACTGCTACGTCTAGCTGTGAGAGGAAGGAAGGGGTGCAAACCGCGCGCACACACGCACGAGTGTGAAAGGAAGGGAGGAAACTCGCGCGCGCGTAAAATATAGATGGAATTAATGTGTTAATTCCATATATGCATTAGAAGAAAAATGAATGACAAAGTGGAAATTTTGATATAAAAATGTTATTTTGGTATAAAAAAAATGTTACTCTCTAGTCTAAGAGAAAAAAAACAGTTCAATTTATTTACTAAGACGAAAATGTTTAGAAAGTGCTTTATTAATCGCTAGCTCATCCACAGTAAATTTGCGTTCAAGTTCTTGGTTTCACCATTCTTCGCGGATCTTCTATTATCATCAACAAAAGTAATGGAAACAAAAAGAAAATAGAATCTACCCAACAAAACACGTATAAAAAATCATCTTTAAATTAAAATTCATAGCGTCTCTCGTTCGTGCGGATGTGTAATCTTTCTTTTTATGTGCCATGTCCTTTCAGAATGTAGGCGATCATGGCTCGCCACCTCCCTCTATCCCTTGTAGCTCTCAACAAGTTCTTTCCCTCTGCTTCCTCCCCAGACCACGTTCTGTCATCGACTTGCTTAAGTCCGCCAGGTATGTCACGTGTTGTTTTCCCTTGTCTCTCTTTCCTTCTATTCGACCCGTGAATACCAGATTCTCCAGGTCCCCCTTCCTCGTTGTGTCCCAAAAACTTCAGCTGCCTCTTCCTGATATTAAGTTCCTCCTCCTTGTTTGCAACCTTTTTAAGATTTCATCGTTGCTCACAAGCTCGGTCCATGATATCCCTTGCATCCTTCTGTAGGATCACATCTCTGTCTCTTCGAGTCTCTTCTTCATCTTTAAGGAAATCGTCCAACATTCGTTGCCGTAAAGAAGGACAGATATCACGTAACAGTTTGTTACCAAAGATATCCTCCTGTCTCGCATACTCTGCCCAGCTTTTGGAATGTGTCCTTGACTAATACGCCTACGGATCTCAGTGTCGCACTTACCGTCATCTGTCAAGACGCTTCCTAGATATTTAAACTTCCGCGTCTGCTTGATTCTAGGGTTCCCGACCTTCAAATCGCATTTTGGGTTCATCCTCTTACTGACGTCCATGCACTCCGTCTTAATTTATGCTTAGTCCCTTCTTCTCACTCTCCGTCGCTACCTTCTGTAAGAGATTTTGTAATTTCATTTCCGTGTCTGCTATCAGTACTGTGTCATCTGCGTATCTTATGTTGTTAAGATTGTGGCCGCCAATGCTAAATCCCGGTAGGTTTTCCAATTCTCTCAGGATTGCCTCGCTGTATAGGTTGAACAGGTCGGGTGAGAAGACGCATCCTTGCCTTACGCCCCTTTCTATTTTTGTATATTCACTGAACTCGTTATCTATGCGCATGCATGCTTTATGCTGACAGTATAGGTCTTTGATTATTCTGATATTTTTCCTGAATATATCAAGGTTGCTGGGTTTGCTGTATATTGAAGAGTTTCCCACCTCAACCGAGCGGGTTCTATTTATACTCGCGCGTACATCACATCTGATCCCTCCTTTGTATTCAGATTGTTTCCCTGCATCTTCGATATGTTCACTCCATTCTCTCCATGCTTGCTCCTGGTTGGAGTCTTCCCAGTCTAGGGGCTCTATTGTTGGCATAGAGAGAGCCATTTCTTTCGAAATAATTTGTTATTTTCGAAGTTTGTTACTCGTGTTGTTGTTGAATTCGAGTACTTTTTTTCCTTTGCTGTTGAGGAGGTAATGTTTCGTTAATTCGAAGCTTGTTAAATTGTTACACCCTCGTCGCCAGGTTTGCTGTATACAGAAGAGTTCCCACCTCAACCGAGCGGGTTCTATTTATACTCGCACGGACATCACACTGAGCAGTTCCATCAGATCCTTGTGGCGTACTTTGTCGAAGGCCTTTGCGTAGTCTATGAAACATAGGTACACGTCCTTCTTCATCTGTATCGCTCTTTCTGATAACATTCTGAGCATAAATATCGCGTTCCTTGTTCCGGTGTCTTTAACGAACCCGCACTGTTCTTGTCCTATCTCTGGGCTGATTCTGCTGCATGCTCTGTTCATTAGAATACGGATAATGAGTTTTGTCATGTGGCTCATTAGCCTTATTGTAATCACGACAACGTAAGCATAAACTTTTAATAGTCCGATGAAGTCCCAAAAGACGAAACTCGTCACACACACACACACACACACAAAAACTATTTTCCCTCAAATTGTTCTTGAAATATAAAAATTTATATATCGTTGTGTGTGTGTGTATCTGCCAAAAAGCGATGCACAAGGTAAGGTTTAAAAATAAATGCATTTTAAAATGAAAAAAATTGTTTTTATTTTAGTTTTAATTTCAAGAAATTTAATATTTCCAATGAGAAAAAATATTTTGCTGCATTTCAAACCGAATTTAAATTGATTAGAATCATTTTTTCTAATTTTCCGTAAAACCGATAAAATTGTTCATATTGACAAATCTGTTCGTACAACATAATTCTCTTTATTACAAAATCTTCCAAAAATAAAATATACATGGGGAATACAACGCCTTTATATATATATATATATATATATATATATATATATATATTACCAAGTAATACCAAAAATGTAAAAATATTTAAGCATTCTAATATTTTATTGAATTTTTGGCTTTATATATATATGTATGTATGTATGTTTGTGTGTGTGTTTGTGTGTAAGCCCATGGAAACGCTAATGAGTATGCAACCCAATGGTGGAAAACGCATTTATTTCAGAGAACACATTTATTTTTCAACATTGTTCCCCCGTTCCTTATTAATGGGCTTACGTAGCGCTTCTTCCAGAATCACATTGATCAAACATTACAATGAAACTTTCAGATCAAAATTCAGCTCCTGCAGACTTATTGTCAATTCCCCCATCGAATTCAATTTTTTACCGGAAAGCAGAAAAATGCTCTGAAATGCTGAAAAGAACTTTGACTGTTTTTTAACCAATGGCATGCAAAAGTTTGGAGCCAACTACATAAAATGATTATACTATACACCTTTATTAAAAAGTTAAAATTGTTTAGCAGTTTGATTTTATCGGTAGTGTCTGTGGACCTTGAGGATTGGAAAATAACTTGTGGGTGCTGTGCTTTAAGCAACTTGAAATTAAAAAAAAGTTATACAAAATTATTGGGCCAATGAAAGATTTGAGATGATAAATATGCAAATCTTAACTAGGAATTATTCCATCTTATCAACATAAGTATCAGGTGCCTTGTGTAGGGTCAATCTACCCGGATTAAAAGTGAAAAATTAAAATCCGAATGTCGTGCCCACAAATACAAAATAACGTGAAGAAATGTTTTTTTAGCACAGGAAAAAGGAAAACCAGACTGAAATAATAATATATTTATTTACGCATTAACATTTGTTTTTATATGGTAAGCATTGTGTTTGTTCTTTCGTAAAAGAAACAAAGTTCAAAAGTTCAAATGTTCGACAAAATTTTCCATTTGTTAAAGGGTAGTTTATAGTCATATGCCTTGGTTAATATAACATGTGTGTATATGTGCGTGTGTCTGAAGTACATTTTAACGAAGTGTATGCGTGGCTCTTGACTGAATGTGTGTGTGTGTGTGTGTGTGTGTGTGTTAAAGCACATTAGTAGGAACGTTGTGTGTGAGTACTAATACGCAAAATCTGATTACGGTGGTTCCAAAAGGAAATGGCAATACATGTAGATGATTAGACTTACTTTTTTCTACGGCTATGGATATTTCTTTCAGTTGTGTGAATATTCCTTTGAATGGTGTGTAGTCGTCGCTGACTAAGGTATTGTCATTGTAACGAGAGAATTCAGGTCGGGTGTTTACAGATTCAACCGACTGTCATCGACGGATGATTCACGTCCAGCTGCTGACTGGGTCTTTGCTGTGTTTGTTTTTATTGTCCCCGAAATCAGTGTATATATAGTTATCCTGGTCACGTGATTGGTTCCAAACGAAAGATTTCTGAATTACGTGGGATAGCACCCAGCGGCGAATTCATTTAGAGTTCAAACGTCTGGACGTAGTCGGAAACATGGCTATACTGTTCAATCAAATTCTAGAAACCAATTATTTCATTTTGGATCCTATTTTTTCTTTTTTTTTTTTTTTTACTGATTTGTACGAAAATTTTTGTTTTAGTGATTCTGATCTTATTTGTATGTGGGCATTTCTTGCTTATTTGTGTTTCACTTATCGGTTGTAAAATATAGGATTTTATATCCTATACACGGCAAGTCATTTTAATTGAACATTAGCAAGATTTTTGTACACTTAAATGATGGTTAAATTTTCTATTGAAGGTTGTGATTTTGAAGAGTAAGATGGTTCTAGGAAAGGCTGGGTATTTCTAGAGACGGTTGCTACTATTGGAAGTGTTTTAAGTGCAAAGAAAACTGGACGATCACAAAAGAGATGAAAGAAAGGTTCTGAGAATATTAGGGGGCAATCCAAAATTAACAGCCAGATAAGTGAGGAGTGAATGCAGTTTTAACAGTGTGTTTTCCATTGATATAATACGCAGAGTATTACGAAAAAACAAAAGTGCGTATAGTAGAAAAAAAGAAAACACCAATAACCAAAAACATCAAACTAGAAGATGCTGGAAAGTGGCAAAATGTATCTTTTTTTAGTGATGAATGCCAAATAGAATTATATTCTAATGCAAGAGAATATGTAAGAAGAAAATTTGCTATAGGAATCGTAATGATGTAGGGTTGCATCAAAAGCGATGATAAAAGAAAATTGGCAAAAGTTGACGAAAGCCTAAACAGCAAAAATTAGTTTACTACGATTTAATATTCTACCAAACTACGAAGATAGAGAAATTTTCCAACATGCTTCTCGTCATACATCACGTGCAACAGAAAAATTTTGAAATACTGGCCAGTACAGAGTCCTGATATCAATATAAATATCTCTAATCAAAACTCCAATAGCTTTGGGGTTATTGCCAAGAAGAATGGAAAAGGATTCCCAATAAGAAAATCTGGATCTTGTTCCATTCAATGTCACTTCGAATTGAGGCAATTATTCAAGTCAAAGACAACATTAATTACTCCTTTGACGTTTTTAACTTTCTGTGATAATAAAGATCACCATTTTTAAAAAAAATATATCCTTTTTAACTTAAAAAAAAGGTAGCTTAAAGTTGAGATGTTCGCTGGTAGTCGAATATTTTTACATAGCCTTTTTCAGTATCATTATGCGTAACATGCTCTTGTGGTGACAGAGAAATAAATAAAAATAAATACCAAGAAGACAAAAATCTCACAATCACTAAAAAATAGACGGTTAATAAAAATCACCAAGCAAACAAAGTCATAGTTTGGCCAACCAATCAAAAAGCTTCCAAAATCACGATGTAAGAAAAGAAATAAATGAAAATAACAAGGAGACCAAATTTTCTCCATCTCTAAAAATAAATTGTTCGACCAACGAATCAGAAAGCTTTCACAACCAGGATATAAGCCCGTGAACCAATGAGATGTGAGTAGCTTTTTCGAAGCGGATTCATGGATGGAAAACAGGTGGAAAATCAAACAAAATAGTAGATAAATTAATTTTGTCATTTCTCCGGTACTGCGGCCATCATAACATACCCAGAGATGAAATACGGCATTTTTGCTGGTGAACTTATACGGCTACTTTGAAAACAAATATACCTTTCTTCATATTTTATACTTGAAGTAAATAATTTTTGCTTCAAATCAGATTAATTATACTTTAAATTAGCTAATATTCCTCAAATAAAGTTTCAGCAAAGTATATTTTATTTTTGTAAAAATTTTTAATAAAGAGAATTACATTGTGACAAACTCTGGTAACCAGTTCATCACCTAGAAAGATGCCAAATTCAGGGAGAATGGAATCATGAAGCAGTTTCAAAGATGACGAATGGTACTGGATGAGAATGGTGCATATATGGTTGAATATCTAAATATAGTCTTTGAAATTCAAGTAAAAAAATGCCATGAACCTTTGTTCCGACCTATTAAGAGACATTGAAAAGTTCTCGGTTCGACCCACTTCCCAAAATCTAATTAAATGACCAAAAACGTGGATTATTTGGAATAGATTTTTAATCGAATTAAGAATTACTCAACACTTTCTTTTATATATAAATTGAGACACTATCTAAGAAATGATTCTGATAATTTTTATATTTATATAAATACATAGCATCATTATTCAAACATCATCATGTTTACCATTTCCGTGTTACCCTATAACTTTACACCATATTTCAGCTAAATTAGGCATGCAATCATAAAAGAATAATAATGGCTTTTATTTTATAAATTCTTGGAGTAATTTCTCAATATTTTGAACTTGTTGAAACCATTGAACAATTACAATCTGAATATGTAGACCTTCCAATCATATTTCTATGGTCAATGGAAGCAATGCATTTGCAACACAAAGGTTGGTATTAACGCGTAACAATAGCAATTCGAATTTGCTGAAAATGATCTCTCCTGTTTTACTGCACCATTCAAATAATCTAAATGTTCATTGTGGCAGATTGCATAGTAAGTTTAGTCAGATTCCAGAAAATTCGCAATAAATAATCCTTTTTCAATCCCACTAAACAGAGAAGAATTTTTCCACCTGGAGTTTCAGTTTAAAATTTGAGATATTGAAGACTGTTCTGTATGTAGTAATGAGGATTGGGTTGGCGGAAACGACATATCAATCCTTATTGAGTTACATGATATAGAAATTATCTTTTTATTAACTATACATGTGTTATATAGAAATAAAGTGTCGCTGCCGACACTGGAGTTTGAACACAGATCACCAGACAGCAAATACAAGCGATCCCATTTTGAATACGTAGATCACGTGATGGTAAAGGAAATGTATATATGGGAATTAGCGTGGCGTCTAATTGATCACTATTTCTACACTATCCTCTATTACTATACGGATCGCGATTCTCTTCTCCCTGCTATTCTCTACTGATCATTATACAGATTATTATTCGGATCACTATTCGGTGGTTACTTTTCAACCGAGTATTATCGAGTAAGTAGTATTAGCGCGAGTGATATTCAGAGGCGTCTGATACCAGCATTGTCCAACGGCGTTACTATAGTTGTATCTGAGATTACAAAGTCTCTACTACAACGAGCATTACGAAAGTGACAACGAGTATTCGTTGACATTACAAAAGTGGCAACGAGTGTTCGTTGACATTACAAAAACATGAATCCATATGTAAACATTGGTCCTCTTTATACTTGAGGCCATAGATAAATATCGGTCGCTCATACATGAGTCGAACACCCATTTGTTAGGTGGCCTGATTTGATCTGGTTTATCACCACTCTCCAATAGATGCTGCCACAATTTTGTAATTTTACAAAATAAATATCCTCTCCAACGGATACTTCTTTATATATTAATTCTCCACTCTCTCTCTCTCTCTCTCTCTCTCTCTCTCTCTCTCTCTCTCTCTCTCTCTCGCTCATACAGACTTTTTAAAAATTTAAACTCAAACACCTGAAAAGAACATTCATTTCACATAAGACCAACTTAGAATTACTCTAATTTAATTTTCTTTTTTTGTATTTAATTTGTTTTATCTGAACCATATATAAAATTATCTTTATTTTTATTCAGATTATTCTTGTATGTATTGAATTAATTTATTTCGAAATGGTAAAAAATGTATCGAATTTTGTTAGGGGACGCATGGTTAATTTAAATAAATATTAACTTTGTATTCTCTACAAAAAACTTAACTGCAAAATTAACAAACACGACTTCACAAATTGAGAAAAAAACCTTCCTAAAACCAGATCTTCTTCCGATTCATACTACACTAATTTCTACCACTAGCCGGATGTGAACGCTCCGAACAGCCAAAACTGAACTAAAATTCCGTCAACTGCGCAAGGCTCTGAACATATCTTCCGTTTTTACTCACACACAAAAAGAAAAAATAAGCAATACAATCCAGAATCTCCACTCAAAGCACCCACTCCCGCCTAAAGAAACAAAATAAAAATCGGAGCCCATTTCAGCCTAGGAAAGAAAATAAAAGCCCATCAAAGGGACATTTTCGACAGTTTGACGGCATCTTGGTCTAGGTTCACAGACTTCGTTGGAAAGTGACCTCCCATCTCCAAGACACAGCTCGCCAAAGGCCGTCGCCCTAGTAACTCATCCTCCCTCACCGTATGCCTCACCGGACGACTTTTACAACTCCACTTATCTCTTTTTTTAACAAGAGACATTTACACCGATTTATCATTTGTTGTATTTTACGTTAATACAATTGTTTATTTCTCTAAACCTTCGTTCTTTCTTCTTTGTTCTTTCACCATACGCTTATCATAACAGTCTCTATCGCTGGAAAACTGTACACAACAGACTACCGAGTACAAATATGTCCCAATGGCAAAATTCACGTTTGAAAATTGATTTCAATTCAAAAGTCTCGTGTGGAATTTGCTTGCGAACTGATATTGGTATTGCGCAAGCTCTACATAGAAAAAAGTACACCGACTTTATTTTACGTAAGAAACCAAATGAGATCTTATTTGAAAATACAATTTAAAAACCAACTCAAATATTTGGCGAACGTTTTTCTTTGTTTACTGACAAAAAAAAAAAAAAATGAAAAGCTAATGCATACATTTTGTGTTCTATGCGGGCCGAATGAATAGATATTGTGAGATATCCATAATGGATACAATTACGGAAAATGAATTCAAGGGTCTCTTTTTTTATTTGCGAGCTGCAGCTTGTGTGTCGAAATGAAGACAAAGTTACTCCAGCATACTTAGCAAAGCCCGTTACTCATACTCCAAGAAATATATACACGGACGCTAACAAAATGTAAACGCAAAATTTTTTAATTAATTTACAATGATCAAACTCTAACTTCCTACTTCCTCTGAAAGTAATTGGACCTTGGAAGTAATTATTAAAATTTTACAAACAGTTCAGAAAACTGGTACGAATTTAAATTATCACGTGATCAGGTATTAGGTTGAATCATAATTTCCTCATGCGTTTATCAACTTTATTCTTCATAAAACAATGTACAATTACATCCAACCGATTTTGAACAAACTTGGCATATACATTGTGCAATGTAAGAGATAGGTCTTTAGCGTAAAATTAGATATTTTTTTTTAAAAAAAATCAATAATCGATAAAGTCGATCAAAAATCAATAAATTCAACTTTTTTCCTTTGATTTCGTTCAAATATTGGAGCTTTTTGGAGAATTCTTTATTCCAGAAAATCAAACTGCGGATGGCATATTAGAACATATTCTAGAACAACTAGACATAATCCTTCAAGGAAATGGACAAAAAACTGATAGCGCAAACATGATGGTGCAAACGTCATGAAAGTAAAAACAGGAGGAGTTCAAGCAAAAATAAAAGCAGTTTATAGTAGTGCACATTTCACTCTCCATTATGCACTTAATTTAATAATGAGAAATGCAGCAAGTATTACACGGAATGCAAGAATATTTTTCTGTAACATTTTGGCTCTTCCAACATTCTTCTTAAGATCACCCCCAATGTATATCCATTCTCAAGAAGCCTATGGACTTCACCATTCCACGTCCATTAAATAAGCGTTGCGGTAATCTTAAGAAGAACGTGGAAAGATGGAACTTTAACATATGGACCGTGAACATAGTTCATGAAATTTTGCAACCTTTAAAAAGCTGCTTTACTGAGTCATCATCAAATGCAGTTCAAACCATTACAGAAGCAACAGGAATTTTACAATAGCTGAATGAAGATAATTTCATGTTTTGGTTTGAGCTTTTTCATCGGATTATGCCTCATGTTGAAGTAATTTACAACCAAATGCAATCTTGAGAATTTAGTGTATTTACCATTGTTATGGCGTGTTCTTGGCGCATATATATTTTGTATTATTAATGATTCAAGAAAACAACAAATGTGAATTAACAAGTATATATTGAAATAACATACAAGAACAAAATATACAATAATATTGTGTGCAATGTATAGATTAAGCGAAAAGAAGTTTCTTCCCTTATACTGTATTTTGATTTGTAATTGATTGTTCGAAAGAAAGTTCAGGAATCAATGTTAGAAGTTTGCTGTTAGAATAGATAACACAAGAATACAATTGATCAGAAAGTGTGTTGTGTTCGAGAAATCAACAGAGTCCTGGTTGATTGAACTTGGCTGAGTCACAGAGAGATATGTATGAATGTATTACAAAATTCTGTGTC
Organism: Acanthosepion pharaonis; assembly: GCA_903632075.3. Lineage (NCBI taxonomy): Eukaryota > Metazoa > Mollusca > Cephalopoda > Sepiida > Sepiidae > Acanthosepion > Acanthosepion pharaonis. The sequence continues at coordinate 279,629 of CAHIKZ030002294.1, read as the reverse complement.
TGTGTGTGCGTTGAAATGTTGTGAGTAAAGTCATAGGTTTGTGTTGACAGGCGAAATTTGCTGGACTCTACTGGCGGCTTGTGAGTCGCCTCTTTTAAAGCTACAGATAGGCTCCCAGCGAAACCGCGGGAAAAGTTGATTTTACACTAAAATATGTGATTGGTTAAAATTTGACCCATATAAATCCCATAACTAGAAACATTGTGTATTCAATAAACAAATAATTTAAACCTTTCTCTATCAACGCGGTGTCCATAGTCCAATTGGTAAAGACACGTTCCAGCTAAAAAAAAAACGGTTTTGTTTTCGCTGATGGAAAAGGAAATACAGGTTCGATTCCTGTCGATTCTTTCTTTTTTAGTACGACTTCTCATTCTCGGCTGGTTTGTTATTAATTTTTTTACTGCTTAAGAAAATAAAAACACAAGGATTGCACCCACTAAAATTAACTTTTAGGGAAATGTGTGTGTGTGTGTGTGTGTGTGTGTGTGTGTGTGTGTGTGTGTGTGTGTGTGTGTTCGCGCGCGCACGTGTGTGTGCATTAATGACATCCTCTCCGCCTATAGTAAAGTATGCACTCATATGACTCAACTCATTCCAGAGTTCACGGTCCTGGGTAGCTTGGTTTAAGGATCCAACATTCCATCAATCTATATTTCTGATAATCCTTTTTTGTTATGCTTGATGTGACCATATAACTTAAGTGTTTTTTTTAATCTCTGTTTAAGTGGACGATTGGGATCAGACCAGTTGTGCCCAGAAGGGTTTGAATTCTTGTGCGATCTGTTACAGTTAGGGAATTGTTGGTCATGAATCGTATGATGTGATTCTGGAATTGATTCTTTTTAAAGAAGTGTTATCGTCCAATTTACACAATCCATGCCGTAAAGCAATGCGTGGGGAAATATATGTGTTGTAGATCTTAGCTTTGATTTTGTTCTTTTCAAATGCTGCCCAGCAAAGACATATTCTATGTTGAACAGGAGCTAAAACTTCATTCCAAGATGAAAGTTTGTGGCCAATATAGGCAAGTAACTGAATTTGTGTGCGTACACTGACATGCCAAAATATATAAAACTAGCATGGATAATCTAGTATTTAAATTCGGAAGAAATTTCCACTTGTTGCTTTTATTGGATCAGAATCATGATGACGACGTGCCACGAAGTCCTGTTATGAGATTATTAAGTTACATTCAGAGGATTAAAAGTGATATTGAAGTTTTTCTGAATCTCAGGTTGGCAGAGAAAGTGTGGTGGTGTTGTAAGATATGTTGGTTAGGGTCACCGTGAAATGTAATAGCAATCAAGAAGGAAAACTATGTTCTTATAAACAACACTCCACATCAAATATGCACAGAATATATGAGAGAAATAAGTCAAGCTCCATGAACATTAAATAAATATTTGTATTATAACAACAATATACAAACATCAACAATAAGCATGAAAAAGTCACTTCCCTTTTGTCTGTAATAAAAAGGGTGAATGCAGTTAAGTAATGTTTAGTTACAATATTAAATGTTAATTAATTATAAAGTTCAATTAATGTTCTTAGCTCAATGAAGAATAATTCTACAGTCTGTTTGTGAGTGTGAAAAGATGTAATGTGCACAAGGGATATTAATAGAAGTTAATAAGATTACTCGAATGAGTAATAACTAAGAATTAAAATGTTATAAGTAATATAGTGCCGTGCCGTATATTCAGAGAATTGAACCGCTAGCAATGTTGGCTAACAGCGAAAGAGTTTATATAGGTATGCATAGGCTCAAGTGAGCTTGGCGCCAAAAAATATTAGAAAGATACTAAAATACGCGATTGGACAGGAAATGGACCAATCCGTGATTTTAGAGAAAAGTTCAAATAATGTGCGATGGCAAAATTGTCATAGTATCATATTTAATGAACCAATGACATTAAAGAAAGCGGAGGTGTGGCACATGTAAGTGATCACCACAAAAGGTTAAATCATGTATTAAAATGACTTGAATATTTATTCAAGTTTTTCCGTTTTGTTATCATCCTCAGTACAAAATCAACATCCTTTAGTTTAGAATAATTGTAACGAAGAAAGAAGGCTTGGAGAATTTAACAACTATCGGAGATATAGAAGGCAGGAGGAGGGAACAGCGACAAATCTACTTAACGGGTTTTTCGGAATGGATGGTAAAACAATGACAAAAAGAAATGGTAAAGAAGTAAAAATTACTTACAAAAACAAAAAATAGGAAGTTGTGGCAAACCATGATTTTTCACATTCTGAAACGACATGGCATATAAGAAATTAACTACTTATATCCCTCCATGTGTATATCTTGTCTCCATAAAAAAAGACGCAGAAATATTAAATAAAGTTTCACCCACTTTAAAAGATCAAAGAGATAAAGGAGTAATGGAAATGAAAGACAGCAAACCAGTATGCATTTCTTTCATTTCCAGTACTCTTTTCCTTTCATTCACTTTTCTTTTATCTTTGTCAGGATTTCTTACTTACTCTTTGCCTATCCTCTTTCACAACTTCTTTCTTCCTTCATCCTCTTCCTTGCTTTTCCCAATTCTGTTGTTATATAGAAATGAACAGATTTGTAATTGATGCCTATATTCTATGTAACACTTTTCACAGAGCACACAGATATTCCACTGATCCGATCAGAAGTGCTGATCAGTACATCAATAATCCAATAATTTCGATCAATAAAACATGACTCATGAATGTGAAGCTTTTATCAAAAATAATATTTATTTATAAATCTCCAATCAAGTGAAAAGGTGATTAACATATTTTTAAAAAATGCCTAAAAATATTTAACATAAAGAAATTAACCGTTATGGATTAGCATAAGTATATCTTCAATATATTATATTAAAATAAAATAAAAAAGTCAATACTATGGGCAAGGATTGAAATCTTGGTTTTGTGACACAATGTAATAGACTATCTCATCTTTGGTTATAACTTGGCAAAGATTAGGGTTAGTTTGTAGGTAAGGTCAAACTTAGAGTCGTATTTTCAGTATAATGGTAATTGCTGATAGTTACTTAATAAATGTACAAGAATGAAGGATGCTCCAAGAATTAGGCACTTGAATTCCTGAACAAGTATGATTTTCAGGTCTGAAGATTGCGTTCGAGCATGGGACAAACTGTCGCCATTCGGTGTTGACATCAGTATCATTTATCTTTACACAGGTTATATCACGTATATGTGCAATACAATAAACGGCTTTATTTTTGCTTGAACACATCCTTTTATGCCTTTCATGACATTTGCACTATTAAATGTTTGAGCTATCAGTTTTTGTCCATTTCTTTGAAGGATTATGTCTAACTGTTTTAGAATACATTTTGATATACCATCTGCAGTTTGATTTTCTGGAATAAAAAATCCTCCCCCCCAAAATGCTCAAATAATTCTTCATTTAACACATACCGTAGAACAATGACCATTTGCGTGTGTTCCAAAACATCTGTTGTGTCATCAGCCATGACGGCTACAAATGAAACTTCCCTAAATTCTGTCCTGATTTCCTGGTGAAGAATATTGGACTAGCCAAAATGTTAGAGAAAAATATTCTTGCGTTCCGTCTAATACTTCCTGCATTTCTCATTATTAAATTAAGTAGATGTGCATAATGGAGAATGAAATGTGCACTGGTATAAACTGCTTTTATTTCTGCTTGAACTCCTTCTTTTTTTGCCTTTCATGACATTTGCACCATCAAATGTCTGAGCTATTGGCTTTTGTTCATTTCCTTGAAGTATTGTGTGTAATTGTTCTAGAATACGTTTTGATATGTCATCTGCAGTTTTTTTTTTTACTATCATTTTAGCATAGCTTAAAACACACACACATACGCACACACACACACACACACACACACACATATATATATATATATATATATATATATATATATATATATATATATATATATATATACATATTCAAGTGGTTAGAACGTTCGCTTTCTAACTGGGTTCGGATCTCACCATGGTCGATTTGTCATGAAGGTGACTTTTTGATGTTATCAGCCTGGGGGATGCGATCCCAGCGTGCGTCACCTTACCATGGGTTGACTCAAGTCTTGTGAGTGAAATTGGGTAGACGGAAATATTTAGGAGGCGTCGATGGATGTGCTAGCACGAAGTCACAGGTCATCGTGACCGAGGGTTTGAGTGTAATGGCCTTTGTTCACACTGTGGATCACGCCAGATAATGCGCTCTCTCTCTCTAAAAACTGTAACTACGGTCCACTCAGCATAGTTGTAGTATAAACCACAAGTGAGCTCTGTGAGTGTTGAATAAACGCAAATGTGTCTGAGCAGGCGTCTGCGACAGGGATTAGTTAGCCACCCTAGTAGACAGGCATACTTGAATACGAACGGCCAGCTATATATATATATATATATATATATTTCTAAGTAATACTTAAACGCAATCTTATATTTTAAGTAATGCTTAAACGCAATCTTCAGGCCATGAAGTTTGGGTTTAAGCATTAAACAGATTGTCTTGATGTTGACCTCAGTTTTGATTTTTATATTTACATACGGTCTGTCCTTGATATTGAGCGCTTTAACCCATAAATATAGCATATCTTAAAACTATATCTTTATCATATATATAAGAGAGAGAGAGAGAGAGGAGAAAGAGAGAGAGGGTGGAGAAAGAGAGAGAGAGTAAGAGAAACCCAAAGAAGATTTGCAAACTCTAGTTTCAAATCATTATTTTGGATCTACTTTTATTTGGCTATGATGGAAAAGTCTGGATGTGAAGCAATATTTATAGAATACTTAACAAAAAGAAGATTGCATGATTCCTGATTATGAATAAAAAGTTAAAATATTTTTTCCCTGCTTATTCTACTGAATGGTCAGCTACTACTTGTTTACGAGCACACCCGTTTTCCAGGGTGGCTAGCCAAACCCTAATACAGGCGCTTGCTCTGTTATCTATACTGCAGTTATTCTGAGCAGACCTTAGTTAAAGTTTCTAGGAGAGAGCGCATTATATGGCGTGATCACTGTTTTGAACAAGATCAGTACGTTATAACCTTCAGTGACTTACGTGCAAGCACAACCATCGATGGCGTCTGAACTGTTCTGTCTACCCAATTTTACTCACAAGGCTCGGGTCAAACCGTGGTATGGTTTTCAGGCACTTTCCAAAGGCGACGCGCGCAGGATTTGATTTCCCATGCCGATAACATCAGAATGTCACCTGCCTAACCAATTGTCCATGTTGAGATTCGAACTCTGGTCTCATGGGTAGAAGTGAATATTCTAATCACTATGCTACGCACCAATTTATTCTATTACTATTATTATTATTATTATTATTATTATTATTATTATTATTATTAATAATAATAATAACAGTAATAATAATTTTTCAAGTGAAATGTAGTAATTTGGATGGGCAATTTGTTTTCTTTCCTGGAAGAGTTTTAAATTGTTCACATTTTAAAGAAGAGTTAGTAAGTAAACAAAAAAAAATTACTTCATCACATGAAACTTTAGTTGAGTGGGAGAAGTGATTTTGTGTTAACTTGTTCCATTTTTACTTTTCGGAGAAGTCAACAGATTTTCCTGCATTTGCTAGTGTAGCAATTATTAACTAGAAGAAAAAGAAGAGGAATGAAGATGGGTGTGAAAGAGAGGTACCAAATGAAATACCAATAACAAAACGAATGCCAAAAAATGGAAAAAAACAAAAACAAAAAAAAAACTAACGTATTTCTGCAAATAAAACAAAAAGTGAAAAAACAAAAAACAAATAAAAATATTCTCCTCTTTCTCTTCATCATCATCATCATTGGGATATGATGAATTTACGACTGATTCAGTGAGCGTTAAAGGAGACATTCTGATCTTAGGCATTTTCTTTCTTTTTTTATTTGGGCAAAGATGTAGAACTTTTTTTGCGTTTGGCGGGATGAGGCTAGAGGAGAGGTGGTAGATACAGAATGCTGGGGATGGGGAAGGCATGCTCTGGTGTAGTGTGTGGGGGTGAGAGTAGTAACTGTTGGGGAGGAAGTGCAGGGTGTGGAAGTAGTGGACTATTAGAGGGGGTGAAGCAATAAAAGTCAACTAACAACACACATGCAGACCCGCACGCGCGCACACACACACACACACGCACACAAAAGGATGTGTATATAAAACATATTATATGTATAGGAAGCAAACAAGAATAGACAGTGATTTCCTGGAGCAGCTGTCTATGTAGGTCATATATAACATTTGTGGCAGACTGTTTTAAGCTTACTTTTTTCTTTTTTTTTTTTTAAACACAAACAGCATCCAAAGTTAGAAACATTGATGTATTAGATTGCTGTGTATCGCTTATTATTCGCAAATAAAAATACCTTCAGTGTAGCAGCCGATTCCCATTGCGTGATATCTTCTTTTCGTTTTCTTCCACTTTCCTTTCTTTTATCGAAAAATGCAGGCTGCAATGCTTATTGCACTCAACAGCAGCAAAAACAATTAAAGTTTTTCTTCAGTAAATAAACGAAAATATCCCTTCTCTTTTTCCAGTTTTTGTTGTTATTGTTTATAGATATTTAGATATTATTTAATGCCACAACTGTAGAGCATACAGAACCAACCAGACAACAGTGGTAATCCACATGTTTTTGTGACATTTTTGGCGCAAGGCCACATATGGCGAGCACTCATTAAAGATATAACAAGCTAAAGTAGTAATAATATTTTCTCTAATACAAAGCTGCAAATTCCACTGGGATTTGAACACACAACACACTAATAATTAATATTTATTAAGCTTAATTCACTCTGGTACAAGGTCACATATATGTAGCACACTGTAAAGACAAAACAAGCTTGTAAGCATACAAAAGGCGATTATCTCCCTTTTGTGGAGATAAGTCACATAGGTCGCGTGACAGCCGCTTAGTGACGTCATTCCATACGGTGACGAAAGCGGCAGTAAAATTCAGTTCATTTACAGCAGACAAACTGAAAGGTTTCTTTCTTTAGCCTGGGCGCACCATGGCCCAAGCATCTTACAAGTTCATGATGCCATTTCCCTTTGATATAGGGTGAAACTTCAGCTCACAGTCCTCAATTAAGGAAAACCCAAGACTCACCCTTTCCTGTCCGTGAAATATGTCCTCAGCTAGGACATAGATGAATTTGGTCTGATTGAATCTGGAGTCCTAAACATGGCTTCTCCAGACACAAGAGTATTGCCATATTATATGTAAGACCCTTCCTTTTCATTTCACCTTACACTCTTTTCAACCATTCTGTTCCATCCATGAACTACAGTGTTATTATATCATGGATATAATAATGCACATAGTGGAGAAAATACAAATGCAAGAATAAATCTTTCTACCATAGCTATCACACATTACAAGCTAAAGTGGTAATAATCTAGTAAATGCTACAAGTTTTAGACACACTGAGATTCCAATTCACTACACAGTAAGAATTGATATTTACTTAGCTCAGTTCAGTTTGGCCTAAGGCCACATATATGGAGCACTCAGTAAAGACCAAACTACAGTTGTAATATTTTCTCTAGAACAAAGTTACAAATTTTAGCCACCCACTAAGATTTGAACTTATGACACAGTAAGAATTGATAGTTACTAAGTTTGGCTTTGTCTGACATAAGGCCTTATAAGCAGCACGCTCAGTGAGGATCAAACTCAAAAAACTATCAAATTAATTTGCAAGAAAAACTTGTGAACCATATTAAACTTCCTACTACAATTATTGTTTTTTATATATTTACATGTTCCAACTAGGTGTCCACTGGGGATCAAATCACAATAAATCCTCTGCAACTTCCAGCACCTTCCTCAGTATTCTTTCCAAATTCAGCACTGTTATAATCTGGAGAATCTTAATCATTCCTCAAATTTCTAATTTCTCCATTACTTGTAATAGTACCAGTATTCACAGCTTTCACATCAGTCATAACTGTGGCTTTCAATGGAGATCAAGTGACAGTAAACCTTCCCACTATTTAAACACACTATACAGTATACTAACTGATTTTAGTAATTCTATCATTTGGATAGATCAATTCTAATCATTCTGCAAGGATTTTTGGCACTGTTTCAAGCATGCCAATAATAATGGGTATAATCATCACTTTCCTATTGTGTGATTTTTTTTCAGTTTTTTTACAAAATTTGCATATTTTTCCAGCTTTTCACTTTTTTCAATTTCAATCTGTGGTCTGTTGGAATAGCAACATGAACGATCTAACAAATTTTCCTTTCTTGATGACTAGACAGTGCCAGATTTAGACTTTGTGATGGTATTTTACTTCTATTCTCAGGGATAACTTCTAGTTTTTGCATAGTAGTAATAGACATTGGGAGACTGTGGATTCAAAGAGGTTGGCTAGATAATCCTTGTTGCAGACACTTGTTTAGGCACATTTATGGGGGGTTTTCTGTGGTTTATATTGTATCTAAGCTGAGTGGACCTTAGTTACAACTTCTTGGAGAGAGTGTACAATCTTAAGTGATCTATAACTACTGAACAAAGCCAGTACGCTCAAATCCTCAGTCATGATGACTTGTGACTTCATGCTAGCCCATCTATCAATGGCTTGTTTTGCCTACTCAGTTTCACTCAGAAGGCTTGGGTTGACTCATGATATGGCTTTCCCAATAGTGCTATATGATAATATTGGCCTGGAGAGATAATGCTATTAAGAAGGCATCACCCTGGCAAATCAATTATGATGAGATTTGAATCTGGGTCTCATGTTCAGAATGCTAATGATTTAACCATTTGTTATGCTTTGATCATATAGCATTGTTCTTGTTCATACTGAATTTGCTTAATTCCCAGTGGATCACACTTCTTATTCAATTGTGTCAATCACATAAGTTAAAGCAAATTTTAATTATAATTATTATAACATGTATTTTCATGTTCACATCAGATAGATGCTATCACTGAGGATTAAGTGACAGTAAGTCTTTTCAAATCTCAAGTATTTTCCTCAGTAACCTTGAAGATTCCAGTAATATTGTGATCTGGGCAATGTCAATGTTTCTTTGAATCTCTAATATCTTCAACAATTACTCTTGTAATTTTGGCAAAATTTCAAGTGTGCCAATTATTATAGACTTGATTCCAAAACCTTCATGTTTTACAGTGTTTCTTCAGTGCGTAGGTGGGATTTTGGGATTTTTCTATTTCATCTCATTACTCTTACTACTCTTACTTATTATAGGTGGGAGAGTCTATTAACTATAGAATAGGTGTGTTCCACTATAACACAAACAATATCTAGTTGCAGATCATACCATTACTTTTAAAATAGTTAATCCCAAATTCTTTGCACAATTCCCAATGTATCACCATCCCTACTCTGTCATGTTTGCTTTTTATATTTTTTGAGCTAGCTTGATATTTGTTTATTATTTGCAGATGCATTTCTTTCTCTACAGAGGTGATATTTGCTGTTTTTCTATATTTTTCTATTTTATTTTAATATATTCAATCGTTGGGTGTTGCAATGATAAGAGATGTCATTTCTTTTTGTAGGTGGTCTCTGTATAGCTATCTACATAACTTTTCATCTGTAATAGATTGTATTTTTTAGTTCTCCCTCAAGTATATTCTTATTACATTACTCATTATTCCCTAGTTTAACTTAGGAAAGTTCCTGAGTCACTATACTGACTATATGTTGAGCCTTCAAAAAATGATACAATTTTAAAAATTTGTATCATTTATTTTTACTTCTAAGATTTTGCTATTCTCCTAAGATGAGACATTTCTTTCCATGTTTGGAGTTTCATTCAAGTACTTTAATGTATTTTTAGTAGTCATTTGTAATTAATTCTCTAATTTATTATTTAAGCAGTTCATTTCCAACTGTTGAAATAGGTTTTCCATCATACATAACTAGTTCTGCACAATTTTTCTATATTGAATTCTATTCTGATGCCTTCAATGTATTTCTTGATTCAATCAATGCTTTTTTTCATTCTTTATCAATAGTTTGAGATTATCTATCAACATTAAATAATTTAATATTTTATGTCTGTATATTATTATTAGTATTATTGTACATTTTCACATTCACATCAGGTGTAGAATGGTTATTGCTGCAGATCAAGAGACAGCAAATTATTCAAATTTATTATTTACATATCTTATTTTTTATTTTTGTAAAGTTTAGCTAAATTCAGCGCTTGAAGATTTATATTTCTTCCTATTTATCTCTCGTATTTCATCTTTCAAATCATTATACATACACATAAGTAGTTTTGCATTTGCAGGTGGGCTTCAGTAGAAAAGTGGAATCATAAATCCAATCTTAAACACAGCATTGATTCAAGATAAATAGAACTGATTTTAATTTTTTGATTCTTTACAATTCTTTCTGCAGCATAATGGGGATGATGATTTATAATATGTACAATCATACTTATTATAAAACCCAGGTTGTGTATGTCTGTTCGTTTATATATGGGATCGGATTTCCTACATTTTTCAACCGATTTCAACAAAACTTCACTTTTTTTTGGCATGTAGTGTTTCTTATTGTCTTGCACACTTTTTTCTTTATTTTTACATTCAGAATGCTTTAAAAATTCCATTTACAAGACAATTGTTTATAATAAAATTCTATTCAATCGGTAGACTCATAACAATTGAAAACAATGTTTTTATTTGAGTTTGGGCTTGACCTGACCGATTCATAAAAAAAAAAAAAAGAAACTAAGACATGCATGTCCGTCAACCTTAAACAATAATCTTTGTCAATTTTATTTTTCAGTCTTTATGATGGTCAATACTTGATCTATCTCTTACTGTTATATCCCCGGGCAACGCCAGGCTCTACTGCTAGTTTTTTTAAATGAAGCATTGTCTTTTTGCCTCATTTTTCTTTACACACACACACACACACACAAATATTAGGAAAATAAATGACAAAGTGGAAAACATTTTTCATGTGTCACATTTCGTCCTTTAGAACTACATCAAAGTGATGTTTATGGTGATGTAACTACACATAGACAATAAGGAGAGGAAATGCTGAAAATTTAATCTTTAAAATTTTATTTTAAATATATGTTATAGGTATATAGTGTAGCCAATTTCATATAATTGCTTTTCCTTTGTTTATGCTTTTATTCCTTTTTTTATTAAATATCCTATATTGTAGTAATAGAAGATCTGCCAAGAAAGTTGAAATGTTGTAAGAACCTGGACGCAAATTTAGTGTGGATGATCTAGCGTTTAAAGCATTTTCTATAGACTTTCATTTCAGTGAATTGTTTTCTGTTTTAATTGAAGTATCATTATTTAAATCAAACAGTGAGCAACTAATGTATCATGTGTGCTGTTTCGTAAGAGATCCCTTTTATCTGTTCCAATGAAATACTAAAGGACAAAATGCTTCACATGAATTTTTCAACTTTGTCATTGATTTTCCTAACATAATTCTGGTATATAAAAATTTATATATCATTTTCTTCCCATCTCACATGCATATATATATATATATATATATATATATATATATATATATTGCTTTTAATTACAATACCACTCCATGATCATGTACCTTGACGTAATCCCGTGTCTTACATGCTCCTATGACCCACATAGCTGTGTTGTCAGGAACTTATTTTCAGGAAGATCTAACTTTCCAGTCAACTTTGATCTTCAAAAATTTAAATGTAATATCAATCATTATCTTCTGTCTTCTTAAATCTTGTTCTTTTATCGTTCTTTCTCCTTAATAGTGTTTTTCTTTTTTCATATTCTCTAACACTCAGTCACTCCTTGCATCTTAACATCTTTATTGCCTTGCTTGGGCGGAAATGATTAAAAAACAAAAAAAAGATAATGAGTTTCTTCTATTGCATTTCTCACCTGTTGAATTCTCTTACAACTTCTTGCTTTCAAGACAATTTTTATCTTCAAAAATTTAAATTCAATGTCACTTTTTATCTTCTGCCTTCTTATTTCCTGTTCTTTTATTATTTTCTTACCTTAATAATGTTTTCTTTTTTCATATTCTTCCACACTCAGTAACCTCTTGCATCTTAGTGGCTTCATTGCCTTGCTTATGGTGTAATGATTAAAAAAAAAATCTAATCAGATGGCAGTGGGGTATTACAAGTAGGGCACATGCCATGGGCACCATTGGGGGTGGGTATGGTGATATGACACCACAGAACATTGAACAAATAATTTGTAATTAAATATTTAATAATTAGGCAAGAAGCACACATCTGTTAAGATTTTTGATTGCAGAATGCCACTTTCAAGTCAATATCAATCTATCAAGATGTGAAGAGCTTCTAAAATTCATTGTTCAGTATGGAGATGACAGCATGTTCCTAAGTTTTTGTATTGTTGTTCAATCTTCATATTGCTGTAAAAGAATATATTCATGTAATTGTCAAGATTTAAATTCCTTATACTGGAATTGAGCAAATCAACCATGAGTATACTCTCAGAACGTCATTATAATATAAATCATGGTTGATTCGCTCAATTCCAGTACAAGCAGCAGGGCCATTTGAAACTGATCTGGTGCCTCAAAACACTGCTTGATACCACCGAATACTATGGTTGCTAATAAGAGTTGTGACCACTACTACTGAATACATAGTTAATACATTGAACGGGTGTAAAATTAATAAGACTAAGGTATATATGTTTATTATAATTAAACATTATTACAATGAGTAATGGTGGACAACACAGCAAATAAATGTTGAAAACATGGGGCTGTTCATGTACCACAGGATCCACCATTACTCATTGTAATAATGTTTAATTATAATAAACATATATACCTTGGTCTTATTGATTTTACACCCGTTCAATGTTCGATGACAGATTATAAGCGATACAGTCAACTACAACAGCATGTATTAACCAATTCTAGTTAACCAAATATTATGGTTGCTAATAAGAGTTGTGACCACAACTACTGAATTGTATTGCAATGTAAGTGTGAATGCAATTGAAACTAATATGACTTGTAAATCCAATTCTTCATATCACAGAGTGCAAGAAACTGGTTAACGGTGTTCAATTTCACTTAAAATAAAAAAGAATCAAAATGATCATCTCTATAGTAAACAGTATTTACCAGAAATAATGAAGGAGTTTCCAACAAGATTTAAACTCACAACCCCTATTCTTAAGAGCTTGTCTCACAAAAAAAAAAAAAAACACTATTGATTAGTCTATGGAAGCCAAGTTGCAGATATCATTCAAATTTAGACACAATTATATTCTTCCTGACTCAATCTTTGCTCTACACCATATTGTTTGTTTACATCTTGTAGCAGTAGTAGTAGATATAATGTTTTGAAGTTGTTCAACTTTATCAGATGAAGCATCATTAATAATTTTTTACCATTTGTATATATGTGTACATACATGTTTTTTCCACATTCACGTTGAAGAATTATCAGACAAAAACAATAAAAGAGTTTGTTGATGATCATATTCAATCCAAAATTACTCGCATACTGAATGGATGTACTGTATATGATGATATATAAGAACCCTTCACTCAATTTATATTTAATATTACAGTATTTTAATGTTAGGCAAGATACAAGTACTAGTCGTCTCTGACATCTGGGTAAACACTAGCCTACCAAACACTGCAATTTCCCACATCAGGCTACGGAGAATTTTTTTCCATTTTTATATGAAAATGTTGCTGTCAAAAATAGTAAATGTGACTGCATAAATATTTATAATGTGATTTTATAATTTATAACATGATTTGCATAAATATTTCATTGGTTGAAAAAAAAACAAAAAAATTAAATACTCCTTTTCAGTAAAAAAAATAACAGATACTTAGCTTTGATCTTTAAAAGAGAAGACAGCAACTAGTAGACTTATATGAGGTACCTATTTATTTCAATGCTATTTAAACATTAAAAGATTAACAAATATTTTAGAAATTACTGCTGATTCAATATCAAGAGAGATACATAGAGATATCATAATTTATGTAGATAGGCAAGTAAAGAGAGATGATACTATCAATATCATATAAACATTATAAATATTACAAGTACACAAATGTACTCTCTAAGAAATAATATTATTGAACATTGATTTCAGGGATATAAAATTGCTTGCTTTGAAATATCATTAAAATGTCTTCTTTATTTGAAAAGTGAGGGGATATTTCTCAAATACCCACAGAAGGAGATCTTGCTTCACTTCTAGACTTTAACAAAAAGGTTTGGTATAAGAAAGCATTTTTAGATCTTCCAGTGAGAACTGAACTTAGCTTTAGAAACTAATTCTTCCTTAAATCAGGGATCAGTAAAAGTTTGGGTCAGGTTAGCAATGGCTTTTGAACCAAAACAAATTAAGACTAAAAAGACAAGAATAAAATATAAAATATAAAAATATTTCCCTACCAAATTAAGTTTCTACATGTAAACAGGGATCACAAGGCCAGGATATATTTTTATTTTAAATGGCACTCACTACTCTCTTATTTAAATTCCATGGAAAATAAATGCGCCCACAACTTCCGTATTTGAATATTATAGAAGCTATATTTTTTTAAACAAATCCAGAAGTGGGCTTCATTTTGGTGACATTGGTATTTTTGTTGTGCACACATCCTGAAAGTATCTTCTTTTATTTAACAGTAGTTTAGGGTTTGTCAACAACAAGATTGTTAGTCTCCATTTTGGCATAATCTACAAATTTTTATTCTTCTTGTGTAACTTTTATTTTTCTTTCATTATGTCCCACATCATATTTGAGCTCAGATTTTTTCCTCCTAAACAGGATATTTTTAACCATTTATTTTAAAAGGCATTAAATAAAATTTTCCATTATGAACATAAAGGTTAATACAATACGTTTAGCAGTAGTGCTAAAAAGGAAGAATCAATAAGAATGATGCAATCTTTTATTCTGAGATAAAACTAAATCAAACTATGGTTCAAAATTTTTGCTTCCTCTCTTTAAAATTGACTGTAAAATATGAATCAGTTAAGACCAATCTAGATCTAGTCTGTTTCATCTTTGAAAATAGCTTCTCACATATGTCAAAAAATAAAATGAATTGTTGGGCAAAAGATTTTAAAACAAAAATATCTTTCATATGAGAGACATTTCTTTTTTTAAGTTAGTTAACTTCCATTCTTTTATATTTATAATTCAACATGTCACTGTGGGTTAATTGCTTCTATCTGTGGACATGATCGGAGATCTTCAATGATACATAAATAAAAGAGATTTTTTCTTATTTTGTACATAATAATATTAAAGAAAAAATCTTTAAAAAATAATAAAACCTACTGGACCATATTTGTATGTTTCACTTTATAAAAAAATAAACTGTGACATTTAATAAAAAGAGAGATTACTTTGCAAAGTGGAATGCAAAATGCAAGAGAGTATGTCGCAAGTAAAGTAAAACCGCAACTAACCATACGAAAGGCCACTTTTCACCCAAAGAAGATTATTCAGTTTATATGGTAGAATTGGAAACTGTGTTCTGAATGTCTTCCAAAAACCAGATGAATGCCTCATGCAAGTACTGCTCCCAGTTACATTGACTCTACAGTTAGCATTAATATCACTTGAAATTTATAAAATCTTTCTCAGAAAACATATTTTCAGAAAAATAGGCTTCTCAAATTCCCTGCTAGTACTGATAGGAGTTTCCTCCCTAACTTTTTGTTTAAAGGTAGTGTGGGAAGGCAACAGCTTGATTATATCATTATTTTCCCTTCAAGTTATATATGCTATCCATTTTAGTTGTTACTACTGTTGGAAGTTTTTAGGGAATGTGGTTTGTGTTATTTGGTACAGTTCTTTGTGATTCTGTAGTACGAGTCTAAAAGATCTGATGAAACATTATCTTCATCAAGATCTACAGTGTTCACTTGCTTGAAGATATTTTTAATTATTGGTTTGAAAAAACATTTGTATATAGCTGATGATTTAGAGATTTATGAACAGGTTGAATGCTATGCCTATACAAAAGTCTAGGCTTGATGAGGCTATATAGACCAACTGAAAGCAGCAATAAACAAAAAAGCCTCAAGAATTAGTTAAAAGAATGCATGTAACATTTCAACAGGACAACTTATAACTGCATGTTTCTTTGGTAATTAATCAAAACTTGTTACAACTTGGTTGGAAGTGTTTACTCATCTGACATATTGCATCTTTGGTTGACTATTTATTCTGGTCTTTAGAGAATTCTCTTATGGAAAAGGCTTTCAATTTCTTGAAAGACTGCAAAGAATATTTAAAGCAGTTCTTTTCTGGAAAAGATTAAAAGTTCTGAAAGGATAAAATTATGAAGTTGGCTGAGAGATGGTAGAAAATAATGGAACAAAATGTCAACCAATGAAGGTAATGTTGAAACTAAAATATTTGTCTTAGATTTATTTACCAATGAACATTTTATATATCATTAGAAAAGAATGGAAATACTCTTAATAAATCTTTGATTAATATGTTATGAAACATGTCTGAAAAAATAATTGCTTTTCTGTTAAACAACTAATCAATAAATATGCTATGCAACTCATGATATAAACAGATGTTTTAAACAAATACAACAAAACTTTACTTACGTTTTCACATTTAGGAATAATGTCTGCATCTTTGTAGTTATTATCGCAATGTTTCAATCTTCCCGTATGATTATCGAAGTTAAGCAATGTTGAGCCTAAATGGGTGACTGCTTGGGAATACCAGGTGCTGTAAGTTTGGATGTGTGGGTGGTGTAATGGATAACAATTCAGAATTGGAAATCAAAGTGCTGAGTTCCAATTCCGGTCAGGTCTGTTATTTGCACATAAGTGAAAATACTCTTGGGAAATATGAAACCACCTCTGAATTAACTGAAAATGAGATACCCAAAAAAAGACATGGCACATGGAATTAGAACAATCTGACCCCCATGGGCTAAATAAAGGGTCCAGTTCAAAATTCCAACATATATCACCTGAAGAAGGTCGGAGCATACAACAACTGAATCGTGAATAAAGATGAAGACAACAGTCTGAATGATGTAAATAGTGTAAATAACTATGAGTTTTATTTTCTATATATTTTGTAAAAGAAATATCAGTTTTATTAATTTTTACTGTAATTAATTTTCTTGATTTGGATTAAAGAACATAAATTCTATATTGTGGGAAATTTAGCTACTTCCCAAATTGAGCCATGGCTGATGAACAAAGATGAGACAATTGAACAGTTTAAAATCATACTTTATATAAGAAATACATTATACAATGAGAATGAGAATATAAAATTGCTAAAAACTTATTCCTTTAGCAGTTAAAAGTCTTAGAATCAGAAACAATATCCAAATACATGTGTCTATTTGAAATTGTTTGAAACAATTATCTGATACTGCCTATATTCTTTTTCCAATATTTTGTTGTACTTGTATTATTTAGGTTTGCTCATGGCCAGCGTTGCCTGTTCTTGGAGTAGCCTGAAACACATCCTTTCCCCCCATGGTCTTCAGGGCCTCTCTGCTTTGGCACCTAAATTCCATTTGGCAACTAATTTTGGGTCTTAATCATTATTATTAGTTAAATGGACCCATATTTCTATCAGCAGGTGTTATGTACCGAAGGGAGATAACCTATATTTTTTATAATATCTACAAAACTTTTGTGACAAAAGTAATGTTTATTCATAAAAATGCAGTTTAATTAAAGAAAGAATCTTAAAAAAAAAAAAATAACACAATGAAACCGATATTTTATTTTTATTAAAGCCAATTTCTTAAAGAAACATTCATTAAAAAAATCCTAAACAAAAAAGTAATAATACAATTGTAAAGTAACCACAACGACAATGATAGTAGTAATCCTGAATTACTTTATTCTCGTATCAATGAGATACAAATACAAAAATACACTTGGCCCTTGGCTACTCAGCTCTTTAGATAACACTGGAGGAGGTAACTTATGTTCTCCAGTGTCTGCCTGTGGCAGTCCCCCATTATCAAATGAGACCTTACATTTCTACTCTACATGCCATCTCCCTTCCTCTGACCACAGGACTTGATTGACATGGTCAGTTGAAGGTTTGCCTCAGAATATCCCTCACATTTATGGGGATAGAATTCAAGATGCTCGCATGTTTCAATGTGAGCATTGAACTGGGGCTGATATTAGTGTTCTTCAATATTATTTTGTATTGGGCCTACTGAATCTGCAGTGTTCTGGCCTAAAAGTATTTAATCTATTTTCTGTTTGGCTATCTTGAACTGGCTGCAAATTGTGGTGCTATGAGGTCAAGGCACCCACTCCCTGGGTAGAATGATGTGGGGCGTCAATAACTGGGTAGACCTTACAGGGGAAGCAACAGTTGCCCTATTGTTTCCATCCATTCGCACACAGTACTGCTGGTTACCGAGTATCTCCACAATCCTTCCTGTTTTTGTCCACCGACAAGGGTAAGGGACATTTTGATTTTGGATTTGAACAGAATTACCAATTTGTAATTCCCAAAATGGGCGACAATGTTCATTGTAAAAGTGCTCGTTGTGCATGTGCCTTTTAGCGATTGCTGCTTCTCTCAGTTCTACAATTTCTCTCCTCTGTTTATGTATCTGGGATTTGTCGCATACGATAGAGATGGTCTTTGATAACACGACTGTATAACATAATAGCGGGAGACATGCCAAGATCCTGGACGAGAGTGTTGCGTTGGGTCAGCAAAGCATGGGCTGCATGATTATGACTCCGCTGACCATAACTGTCCATGAAGTTATCAGTGTGTCGCATACTGCCCTGGCTTTCCCAGATAACACTGGGGCCACTTCCACCCAACCAGTGTACCGATCATATATAACACAATTTCTACCATGTAGGTCAAAAAAGTCAATCATGGTTTGTTGGAATGGGAATTCAGAGTTAGACGGTGACATCAAGAACTCCTTAGGCTGTGATGGGGTGATAAAGTTACATATCTATCATTGGGCTCTGGTCTGCAGGACACTGGCATCCAACCCAGGCCAAAATAAGCATTGTCTCACATTTGCTAGCATTCCATTTACACCTTAGTGTGCAAAATGTAGGGATTTAAGTACTTCCACACAAAGTTATCGTGGTATAACAAATTTATTCACCTTGACTGGTAATACAATTCCTCAGACATGGGCCCAAAAAGAGAGATCACCGACATGGTGGGGGTGGAGTTTCATGATGTGATTTGGGAAAACCAATCTGTATATATTCTATCAGAGTCTGACATTCTTCATCAATGGCTGTCACAGCAACGATCCTATCTCATGTGATAACCCTGGGGTCATTCTCGTATGTGGATGTGAATGTAGCCTTGATTGCACTGTCGATTGGTTCCACTGCATCAGTTGTGGTTGCCTCATAGAATGACCACCTATGCTTCTATTTTATATGTGCAGATGATATTTGAAGATGTTCTGTCAAGTCCTCTCATGGGATCTGTGCTGGGTTGCAGAAGGTGTTGTCGAATGCAGCATTAAGTTTTCCAGTAAGATGTTCAATGCTAAAATTGTAAATTAGAGTGTGTTCCTTGAAATTAAAGAGACATGAGTTCTTTATGCTCTCAAGGGCCTGGTGTGAGAAAATTTTTATAAGTGGTTGATGGTCAACAGTCACTAGTAAATCTGGACATCCCAATATAAACATCTGACATGATTCTAGCCCATAGACAAGATCCAGGACTTCACCTTTGAGGATTCTGCATTGTTGGTAAAGCAAGATACAACCAAAATAATTTTCCAGTGATCATCACTGCAATTTGGGTAGCTTCACCAGGGCAATCACAGTGTTTTTGAAAAACAAAGTAACCAATTCCCATTTTGCTGTAATCTCTTGAAAGGCATGTCAATTTATTGATCTCAAATGTTTTGACTCTGTCCTCAATTTTCCGCATGATTACTCACTTTGACTCCTCAAAAAGTTGGTCAAGTGTTTTCTCCCAATAAAATTCTTGGTTTTTCAAGTTCAGTAATTCTCAAAAAGAGGTCATCACCTCAGCTTGCAAGAATGCATAAGATACCTGATTTACCAGTCCAAACCAGGACCTGAGGCTCATGATACTTGTGGGTGTAGGAAAGTGAAGGATGGTCTCAGCCATTTTCTTTGTGGGTTTCACACCATCAGCCATTTTTAAGAACCCGGCAAACTCTACCTCATTCCCTGCAAAATGGAATTTGTCTGGGTCAAACACATCACATTCTTTTCACAGTGGGTTATATATTCCACTGTGTGACTGAATGAGGTTTCTATAGAATTGTTCCAAAGGAGGCTATCATCTATGCAATGGGTTTTTTCGAACCATGTCCACTGTACAATTCTGTACAGAATGTTGTTTGTCAAAAGTCTAAGGTTCACAAACACATGAAATATGCCATCTACTATCTTGAATTAACATCATCTTGCTTCCAAATGGTTCATCTAGATATTGTCAGTTTTTTCCCTATAGTCTGCAGAGCTCCAGACTCATACATAAGCCCCTATAGGTATCTCCTAACTTGTATTGATCATGCAACTTGGTGGATCGAAGTGCAGCTACTAACAGAGATAACCACGATCTGTGGCGGATGCTGTTATAAGAATGTGGATAGCTAGATTTGGAGTTCTACTGTATGTCATCACAGACAGAGGGAGTCAGTTTGAAAGCCAATTGTTCAAAGAACTGTCAAAAGTAGCAGGTTTCTATGGATTATGAACTACCATATATCACTCTGAAGCTAATGGCTTGGTGGAGAGAGCACACTGAAAATAGACATAATGACTTATAAAGAGCTATGGATAAACATGAGGCCAATAGTTCTGATATGCATCAGTAGCATACCTAATGAATGAGATTTTTCACCTTATACCACAGTCACAGGTACTCCCATATTGATCCTACATCTCTTGGTTGATAACCCCAATGCAATGAGAGATAACGCCATCAGCAACTAGTATATACAGGAATTAGTTAAATCCGTGGAACAATTTGAGGTGCATAATTTGAGTGAAGAACACCATCATACCACTAATAAAATGTTCATCCCAAAATTACAGTGACACTGTATGGCTTAAGGTTGATTGAATCAGAAAACCTTTAGAAGCACCCTATACGGGGCCCTACAAAGTTCTGACACAGAATGGTTTATATAAACAATGGAATCCATACACAGATGTCAATTAATAGGTTAAAATTTTACATTGGGCTTACTAAAGATAAAATAAATCCCAGTAAAGCAGATGAAGAAAATAGCACAACAGTCAACAAAAATATCGATAATAATATTATAATAATAATAGTGGTAGTCAAACTAATAAATCTAAGGCAGGAAGAAATCTAGGTAGAAGGAAAATAATGACTTCTACTTTTAGATATGTCTTTTGGGTGGGAGACTATTGTGTTGAGCTCAAATGTAAAATAATAAAATATAAAAAAAAGCATTCAAATTAAAATAAGGCATTTGTTTCCTTTAAAATCCAATATCTCTTTTTCTCTCACTCTTTCTACCCTTCTCTTTATATTTCTCTTTCAAGGCAACCCTCAAATAAAAAAGACTTAACAATGGTTGTGAAATGGAAGTTTGTTGATCCAGGGTCTTGTTATTGTGACTAAAAATTTACCAAAATAAAAGAGCGGATCCATGTATAACTTCTGTTAGAAAAAAAGGAAATAAAAGTAAGCCAAAAAATAAAAAAGCAAAAACTTTTGATGTTAGCCAAAACTAAGCTATGCGCCAGGTAGTCTGGAGCCTTTTTTAAGTGTATATAAAGAAATAGCCAACAGAGAAGGGACAGCCACAGATAGCAGTTAAGCATGTCATGCAAAGAAACTAGCAATCATCATCTTAAAACATGTTCTGCCTTTTTGCGGGCTGAGAAAACAAAGCAGATTGACGTCTGCAACAAGTTTCCAAAGTAACCACACTCCTGACTGCTACCAAGGTATGACTCATAAACTATCAACTCCTCAATTAAATGAACTTTCATCAACCTGAATAAAAAAGGACTTGCTCAAAATCAAATAAACAAGCATATTATATGTTTTATACCTTTGATTATGTTCATTTATTCCAAAGTTTCTGGGAAATATCATTAGACTCTCTGATACTTCTTCATAAAGTATTTGAGATAATTTTCTATTATTAATTTATATATTATATACATTTAATTATAAAAATATTATTATTATTAGATCATTTTATTAAAATGATTATTAAAATTCTAAGTAATATTAAAAGTTCAAAAATAAAAAACATAATTTTAATAATTTTTCTATTTAATGTATTTTGATTGTGGTGGGGCTTTTGTTCATTTTTCATCTTCCTTGTTGGTTTTTGTCCAGCTCTTCAGAAAAACACTTAATAAAAGATACCTATTTTTTATTGTTAGTACAGATAATTTATTTAAAATTAGATAATTCTCTTATTATATATAAAAAAATTAGGCTGTCTTAAATTATTTTCAAATTACTACCCCCTTGTTGATTCTGGGAGTACCTAATAATAATAATAATAATAATAATAATAATAATAATAATAATAATAATAATAAAGTCTTATCCCATTTTCAGTTCTTGGAGAGAAATGAGTGATTCATGCTTTCTTAAAGGTATAAAAGCAAAAACAAACTAGCTACCACAAGCTAGAATTTGAACTCTGCCATTGTCTAAATTGCTAACAAATCATGACTCTCCCTCTTATTAGAATTCAATCCTTAAAATTCAATGAATATTCTTTTAAAACTCTTAATTTCAAATTAAGCACAAATTTTCACAGAAATTTCATACAATATTTTTTTGCAGTTGTTGCATCAAAATTAAGAAAAGTTCTAATAAAAATATTTTACAAAAAATATTTATACCTAAAAAAAATTAGAATACAATAGAAAATAACTAAAAGCTGGTAAATAAATCTCCCTTCTTTGAATTCCACAGTTGACTCTTTAAATTTACTTTTTACAATAATAAAACCCAATTTCTATGGATTATTGAGTTTAATTGGAAAAGCTTGGGGGCCAAAGTTTTCATGCCTATGTGAAAAGTCCAAAACTTTGGCACAAGTTCTTTGATTTTACATTTTTTTTTTACATAGAAGTGAACAAAACAATGAGCTGATAATGAAAGAATGGATAAAAATATAAAGAGTGGATGGAGAGATATATTGCCATAAAACCAAAGAGTAATAAAAAAGATTCTTGGATATCGGAATTGTCACATTTCATAGTCTTAGCATCACTTCAGCATAAAAGTAAGTGATTTTTATGTCCTTTTTTTAGGATGCTTGTCAGCATTTATTTTTCTACCTAAAATTTAAATTTGAATAAAATAATCATTACTTATAAAAGTTTAAGTTTAAACTTTGGAACTAATACAAAAATTTTAAATGGTATGTATGAAACGCTATAAAAGCAAATTCCAGAAACAAAAAGAGAAAGAGTAGATGGCAGCATCAGTAGACAAGCTCGTGAACTTGTGCATTGCATTGCATGTATTGCTTACTACACCAGTGACTGTTGCAAGTGCTGAAAGAAGTTTTAGTAAACTAAAACTTATAAAAAATTATCTGCGATTTACAATGAGAGATGAAGGGTTATCCCGGTTAACAATAATTTCCATTGAAAATGAATGTGCTAAATCACTTGAAGTCATGAATACATTTGCTCATGCTAAGTCTGAAAAACACTACATAATTCATTATTTTTATGCATAATATTGAATGTGTTAAAGTTATCTTTTTAGCAAGAAAAATCTCAAGTTGATGTTAAAAATTACTGCAAAACATTGTTGATTTATTAAAGGGAATGATCTATTGTGATATGTCTCTAATTTGTATTTAGATACATTGCATTTATTTTCAATTTTTCTAGTTAAATTGTTCGCCTATATTGCATATGATCTATTATTGTACATAATTAGGTTGAAATGAATTTTGTATTCTATATGAATACTACCTTATGGAAATTGAGATGTAGTAGAGAGAGCCTTGTATCAACCAGCCCTGTATTTATGTATGTTTGGTAATTGTTAGTCTGAAGATTATGTGTGATACTGATCATTTCCTGTTATATGTCTGAGTCATCACGTTATTAGTACATTCACAAAGGCCAACTGGTTTTGTTTTTTTCTTTCTGATTTAACATGATCCAGTAGTATTTGTACAGTTTCCTGGTGAGGCAAGAGTATAAAGATGTCATTACATATCTCAGACTTACAGTTGGCTTTAGTGATGCTGTTCTTAAGCCATTTCCTTGAAATATTCTATGCTTATGTTCAACATCACTGGTGATAGCAATGAACCCAAAGCCAAACCTTTTTTTCTGCTGTATATGTCAAACCCTATTTGGGAGAATGTTGTACATTGAATTTCAGCATTTCCCTCAAGTTATCTGTTGAGATGCTAGTATGTTGCTTAAGGAAGGCATCTGATTCTGATGTGTTTGTAATCAATAATTTGGGAGCTATTAATAAATAAATAAATAAATAAATAAATAAAGAGAAATGACAACAAGGCTTCAACAGCAGTAATAAAAGAGAAGCAATGTTGAATGCAGTCAAGTGTGACAGCAGCAGCAGAGCATTAGGTTTAAGGCTCCAAGTGACATAGTAATTGGGATTTCAATCCCAGTGACAGAGTGGAAATAGGGGGAGCAATAGTTGAGTAGTACAGAAAGATAGCAAGATATTTCTTGGCATGTACAGCTAAACACTAATAAGCTTCGCCCCCACCCAATAAATTATATAAAGAGTTCAGTTTGAAATTTCCTGATGGTTATCTGGATCTACAGACACTTGAAGAAAGTCATAGAGCACAATGTCCAAAACATTGTGATAATAACAACAAAGATTAGTCTGAATGTAAATAATATAAATAAGGATAACTTCTCATCCCAGAAATTCAAACAGAAATTGGTTAAATTGAAACTGAATACATATATAACATATTTTGTTATTTTTTTACCTAAAATTTGTTTCAGAAAGTTTTGTTACTCAATCTGTATATGTTGCATTGAAAATCAAGAAAAGAAGTATTGTCGGTGGTCAGGAACTGAGACGTTATTGACAAGATCGGGCTATTGTATATATAATAAAATATCAATGAACAATATGTAATTGTCTTTGTTTTTTTTTTTAAATGTAGTAAAAATATCAAGTTGAAAACAATACTTTTTAATTTTATATGGAACAATTTGATATTATTAAAATTTACTACATTTCAACTGGAAATCACAGCTTCTGATTGATGAAGATGATTATCAGAGATGAAGAGAATCATCTGTAAACTTTTTTCAGTTTAATATTATTTTACTTTCTGTAACAATGACCGTTTTTAAAAGAAAATAGAAGAAAGTGTTATTTAATAGCCATGGATATATGTTTTTATACTGGAACCCATTTGAAATAAACCATTTCTTATGTTTAAGCAACATGAAGAAATCTTCAAAGTGTTCTGCTCCATTATCAGTCTTAGTCCAATGGTTTCTCTCAGTTGCCCTCTCCCCACTGACAGGGTACTGTTCTCAGAGGAGTGATAGGGATCCAATGGGATGGAGATGGGGAAAGATTAGCTGAGTATAGAGGAAACAGATTTAGAATAATGATAGAAAAATCTGTGATGAGGAAAAGATAGTAGTAATAATAAGAATAGGAAAGCTAAGAGAAAAAAAATCTAAGTTGTCCTGAAACTTAAAAGTAAAGAAATAAAGTAAAAATATTTGTTTCATTCTGTAATCACTTGATCAAAACTTTCTTTTCTTTTTTTCTTTACTAAATTTCACCCAACAAAAGGCTCAAGAGCCATTCAAGGTAGAAGGTAACGATCAAAATGGTAATGATAAATAAGCTGTGTGATATGAATGAAATAAGAAGTGGTAAGAAGTGAAGATTATGAGGATAGATAATGACTGACCTTTGACTTGAAGAAGTCACGATTAAAGTGTTCAGGGAAGCATCCATGCAGGAGTCTGTTTCAAAAAGTGACAGTTCTTGGGAAAAAAGTTGTCTGAGTTGAACTTTATTCTTACATTTGGATCATGGAGGAAATGAGGGTGATTTTCCTCTAAGGCTGTATAGGTCTGAACTGGTGAATTCTTTTTCTGCGAAGTGAATTATGCATGAAGACTACTAGTTGCATTACCAACATACTTTATTATCTATCAGGTTTCCTCTTTTACTGTTTAGTATATATCTGATTGGAGTGTTTATTGGTGGCTAGAATCAACAACGCCTGCTATGCTGAGGATGTTGTTCTGAGAGCAACATTACCAGAGATGCTGCAAAGACTGCCTTTATGAGGTGGAAAGAGTCTCTGGTGAGTATCAGCTGGAGGACAGCACCTTTATCATAGCAGCCACCGAGGAACTGATGCAGCTGAGCATTCAGTGTCAAGGGGTCATGCTGGCTTAAGTAGAGACATTTATGTACCTGGGAACCATCATAGATCAAACAGTAAATAGTAGCCATGAAATCAAGGCTCAGTTAGGGGCAGCAAGATCTGCACTTAGGTCCCTTAACAACCCATGAAAAGACTGTGCTCTTCACAAAAGCATCAAGTTGAAGCACCTGAATACTCTAGTGTGGCTGGTGGCACTGTATGGCAGCAAAACCTGAACACTGAAAGCCACTAATGTTAAGAAATTAATGTCTTTTGAGACAACATGCAACAGGTGGGCACTGTGCATCAGCTGAATTGACCACAAAACAAGTCAGTCTTAGAGGAGATGGGAACAGAGAGGCAGTTGGTAGTACTTACTTACTTGTATTTGTTGCAGCATTCATTCAGGATCAGCTGAGTCAGCTCCATCAAACAAATCTGCCGCATCCTGAAAGACATACAAATTCAGAATAGGAGTTTCAGTGGGAATTTGGATTCACAAGTGGTCTCCAGCTGCATACATACACACTTTAGGATAGTGCAATCGAAGTTTGAATTCAGATTTTCCTTCTCCTACACTGGTTGCCAACCAAGGTTAAAGGCCCCACTCTGTCTTGCTATTTACCCATATCTGTGGGGAAGAGATGTCATCATACCTTTCCCAAGGATATTAGCACATAAGTGAATGTAATGGACTCAAGAGGAATTCAAACTTGGTTCTCCGATTCCTCAATCTGAACTGCTATCCATTACTCCACTGTGCCTCCATAGTTGGTTGTGATCATAAGTGAAAACTGCAATATTTTATATTTTTTCCTGTCTAATCTCTGATGTCATCAGGGCCCAGATCTTCTTTACCCACATCTTGGTGGGACACTGATAGCAGAGGATTGAGAGGAAAACCAAGGACTGATGACATCAGAGATTAGACAAGAGAACACTGACAGAGTGCATGGTCATGGCTAGAGAGAGGAGACAATGGAGAACATTAGTGCATTTGTCCATAGTACTTGACCCTCAGAAATGAGGATAGGAAGAAGCAAAAGAAAAAGAAGCAAATACATCTGCTGTGGGATACAGGCTTAATGATTGTTTTTTTCATATTGATGTTTGTCATCAAATAACTGAACTACAGGTTTTAATGCCTTATAACGTTTTTTGTATGATTCAATATTAGTTCAGAAAATTTTTTAGCAAGAAAACTTAAAATTAGGATTTTTGAAAAATCCTTAATTAAATGACAAATTTTAAATACAATCCTCTCTCCTGCTGCTTTTAGAAATGATTCCATTTTCTGCTTTTCAGTTACCCACTGTCAAGGCCAAAAATAAACAATTCCTAAGTTTTGCTTAATAATGGTTCCAAATGCACAAGAATATTGATGCTAGCAATTCAGTGATACCATAGAAAAACTATAAAGTGCTTCCTTTAAGTGAAAAGGCGAAAGGTTTTGACTTAATAGGCAAATAAAAATGTCTTATGGTGGCTTAACAAGACGGACAGAGATTATGCTTTTTTTTTAAAATTTCAATGAGCTTTCTGTTTTTTAGAACATTATGATTAAAATATGGTGATTATGAAATCTCTATTAAAAGCCATATCAAAAATCTGTAGTAATGACTTTGATATAAAATGCAGGTGTTATAAACAGTAGCATTGTAAGTCATGCATACTAATAAAAAGATGACCTTGCAATCGTTTTTTTATTTATAAATTTGAATATATATTTCTATCAATTTTTCAGTAAAGAAAATCACCTGGTAATATCAAACAATTGGATCATGCAAAATGCCACCTAACAAGCTCCATCACCACTTGCAATCACTTGCATATTGATTGCAGGTGTCAATAGTCTTACAAGTCAGATTGTTTTTTGTCTGAGGAATAAAAATAACAATTTTTTTAAATTAATTTTCTTGATTAAAACATTTTGAAGGCATTTTATTAGTATTTATACTATTTACATTTGAACTATTGTCCCTATCTTTGTTGTTGTTATCAAAACATTTTGGTCATTGCACCCTCTGACTTTTATCAGGTGTATATCGATCCAGGTAACTGACAAGGAATTTCAAATTGAATCATTTATTTAATCTACAGGGTTAGACTGTTCTTGTTTGACTGCCCATGTCTATGGATATCATATAGTTCTTATTTTTAGCACTGCTCAGTTATTACTCATCTGTTTCCACTGAGTCCAAGTACACACTGCTCAGCTCTGAGATTGAACTCACAATTAATATATCATCCAAATACTTGAACCAACACTTTAATCCACTAGGCTATTGTCTTGTAGGTTTGTGGATTGAAGTATTGGTTTTGAATGTTATGTTTGTCAAAAAAAGAATTATGTGGTTATATGAGAATTTTATATGGTGGTCTCTCTTTATTTGTGATTTTATTCATTTGTCATCAACTCCAGAAATAAACAATTCATTAAGTTTTACTCTCAAAGCAAAAGCAATGTGGATATGTCAAAAGAAAGTCATAAAGTGTTTCCTTTAAGTGAAAAGGTGAAAGTTCATGACTTAATAGGGAAAGAAAAAAAACATTGTACACTGAGGTTGCTAAGATCTACAGCAAGAATTTTTTTTTTTTTGTCGGAGATGAATAAGAATTGCAAACAATACTTCTTGAAACAAAAAATTAACAACATTAGAAACAAAGAAACAATTGCTGGATTGCTATCTGATGTCTACTCTCTTATATGACAGTGAAAGCAGGAGAATTTAATCATAAAAAAAAAAGACTTTCAGCAACCTGAGATGTATTTCTACTGATGCATGTTGGGAATATTATGCAACAAATGAGGATGTTCTAAGTTGAAATACAAAGAAACTGTTGATCACAATCAATGGAAATCTTTGGGATGCATAATGAAGAAAAGAGGCTTGGAGAATTTAACACCCTCAGGGCAAAAGAGAGCAAACAACTTATTCAACAAGTTTGTGTAAATGGGTAGCAGAACAAGTGTTCATAAAAGAGAAGATATTATTGAGAGCCAAAAAAGCTAATTATTATAATTATTCTATTTTATTATTAGTTATTATTAATATCTTATAACTGATTCATAAATTAAACTTTTATCATAGGTATGTATGTCTCAGAAAAACTAGTATATATAGGGTTTAGTACTCTCTTTAGTTTCAGGAATTTGATGGTAATCTTGGGTCATCACACTTTTTCTTTTACTAATGTTAATCTTACAAAAGGCCTAAGAGCCGCTAAAGTTAGAGCATTATTGAAAAAGTTTGTGTGAACAGTAAGAGTCAGAGGTGCAGTTTATGATATATGTAGGAAAGAAAGATACAAGTTAAGATTGTTGTGATCCTCGTAGGAATTGATTCTACAAGGTAGCAGTACATGGGAAGAAGCTTTTTGAATAGAACTTACTTTTCACTAATGAAATACAAAGGGACTGAAGTTGGTTCACTACAGTATATGTGGCATGGTGGGTCTTAGTTGTAAAAGTCTGAACTGGTGGAACTAAGGAATGTAGCTCATCTGAACATTTTCCATGGAAATAATGATAGACTCAGATATTCACTAAATAAATAAATATACTGTTTAATAAATAAACAGAGCAACTACTCAAATATGGCTATCCATTAAAAATAATGTTTAAGTAATAAATTAAAATTATATACATATATTTACATATTTGCTACTTCTTCATGCAGCAGTATTTAGCAAGTTAGATTTGTAGATGACAATAGTACACAAGAATGGGTCACCCAGTGAGAATGAAAATTACTATAATAGTGATAACTGTAGTGTTTTTGATTCCCACTGAGTGACCCATACATATATCCTTGTGCCAAACTAAGCTAAATTAAAATTATATGCTGTTTGAATGGAGAAGCAGATTAGTGTCATAAAGAAAAATTAATTATTGCTGAAATTGCTTTACTTCTGTAGATCAAATAAATGGGTTTATCCTCGTGTGTGTGTGTGTGTGTGTGTGTGTGTGTGTGTGTGTGTGTATAGAGAGAGAAAGAGAGACTGGAAAATCAATTGAATCAATGTATAATATTAACCTCAGCTTAGTAAATACAAAATCGTATATGTGTGTGTGTGTGTGCGTGTGAAGAGAAAAAAGACATCTATGTGTTTGTGAATAGAGAAAGAAAGAGGACGTGTATGTGTATGTGTGTGTGCGCGCGCGCTCGCGTGAAGAGAGAAAGAAAGAGGGTACATGTGTAAGGAGAGAAAGAGAGAGGTGTGTGTGTGTGTGTGTGTGTGTGTGTGTGTGTGTGTGTGTGTGTGTGTGTGTGTGTGTGTGTGTGTGTGTGTGTGAAGAGAGAAAGAGAGAGGAGGTATGTGTGCGGGAAGAGAGAAACAGAGAGGAAGTGTGTGTGTACGTGTGTGCGTGAAGAGAGAGTGTGTGCGTGAAGACAGAAAGAGAGAGGAGGAGAGAGATAGTCTGGAAGAATCAACTGAATTCATGTATAGCTTAGTAAATACAAAATCATGTGTGCGTGTGTTTGTGTGAAGAGAAAGAAAGAAGTGTGTGTGTGTGTGTGTGCGCGCGTGCGTGCGTGCGTGATCACAATGCAAGTCAATATGTGGTAGTGACACTTCTATGTTCACACTAATTATATATCTACATACTTTTTATCCCTGATATTGAAAACTCTTCCCGAACAAATATGACAAACTTTGAACAATATAAATGCACTTTTACTTCTTCTTTAATGCGCAAAATATACATTCGATTTATTCAAACTATAGTTTTCAATTTTATTATAGAAGTTAGAAGCATAACGTTTCGGCCAAGTACCCTATCGCCATCATCAGGCGCCCGTTATTTTAACTAATATGCAATCTCTTCTATGTATCAATTATGTTATTTTGTCTCTGTGATGCCATTTCTTGTTCATTTCACTACCTGATCTAGGGATTAAACTTACAATAACGAGATGACAGCAACATTTTGATAAACCAACGCTTTTATTCAATACGTCTTGAAGGATATCAGTAGTGTGTTTTCTGAAGATGGCCAGAAGGTACTTGGCTGTAACGTCATGTCTTTCATAACATTTATAATGATAAATAAAAGAACAGTAGATCGAATGAATGGAGTAAGTTAAAGCGTATTGATAATTCCTCATCTTTAAAATAAAAAGAAAATACCAAACAGTTTATCAAACAAACCCGCTGTCATAACTAACGAAGTCGAAATTATATGATATTAGCTTTAAAAGGATCCAAAAACACACTATTCATGTCCTTCGGGGCAATAGCATAGTGGTGACAGTTAGTTAATCAAAGTATTACTATCATCTAGTGGCCACGAATCAGGAACGAACAAAAAAAACAGAACAGAATTATAGAAACAAAATAACACATTAATCAACATATATCTTTCTTCCTTGCTTTGAATATTATTGCCACATCTAGTCTGGTGCTCCTGCTATATATTTAGAGATTCTTGATAAAATTCAAAGAAGAATCAGCAATATTATTGGTCCTAACCTTGCATCTCGGTTTTAGTCTCTTTTCAACCGCCATAGCGTAGTTTCCCTGTGTCTTTTCTATAAATACTTTCATTATAATTGTTATGGTGAATTTTCAGCTATGGTACCTGGACTTTATGAATTTAAGCGCAGTACTATATTGGCGGCAAGGTTTTATTATTTTACAGTTGAAATGACCAGATGTAACCGTAAGTTCTATGCTAACAGTTTCTTTTCTCGCACCTATCACTTGTGGAAATCTCTTCCGGTTTCTTGGTTCTCAGTCAATCTTCAAAAAATTGAATGCAATGTAAATTGTTATCTTCTGTCTTCTTAATTCTTGTGCTTTTATTGTCCTTTCTCATTAATAATATATTATCTCATATTCTCTAACACCCAGTAACCCGTAGTGGCTTTATTGCCTTGCTTGGGATGAAATAATTAAAAAATATCCCACATCTGCCAAAATAATAATGGCCACCTGAAGATGGCTAGAAAGTATTTGCCTGAAACGTCGAGTCAATAATAACATCTATAATAATCAAAGTGAGAATAATACTTAAAATAAATAAGTCAGATTGACAATTCCTCATATTTAAAATAAAAAAATACAAAAATAGATCAAGAATATTATTTGAATATCATAGTGTTGACAATCAATCAAATCACAAAATCTCTCCCCACTTGCCTCTATGCTTAACAAAAATACTTAAATACTTTTTTATGCCACGTGTGTTGCCGGCTTGTGCCTACAGTTTTGGGACCAGATGGAGTTGAATCAGTACTTGTCAAATCGGGTCTTTGCCGACTTTCACTTGATTTGACAGTTTCTTCAGTTGGCTGTGAATCCGCCGCTACCGAGGACTGAACATCTAACAAATCTGTTTCCGTAGATCTAAGTAAACTGACCAGAGTGGAAATTCCCGCTGAATTATTAAAAAGTATATTGACACGTTCCGTAGGCATATGTACATGGACGTGGTCAACGTGCCATCTTCAAGCAAGACCATTCTCTTGTCGAAGCCAAAATACCAATGGCTTAACTGTTCCGACGAAGATGGAGAGAACACAACATGAGCCTCTATAGACTATTCGCTGTGAGCATCTATTCTAAAATGACGAGAATTAATTTGCTATCAGGCATTCATTGTCAATATATTACGAAGATAGGGAGAATGTAGTGATTGCAAAATAATAACCCCATTCACCCGCTTCCTTCAAATTCGGAAGACTGGGGAAGAAGAAGGAATTCGTGAACCTATGTGAAATTTTCTTTGGACCAATAAAAACCTTGCCTTCACAGAAATTGACGGGTGAGTTGGGAAGAAAGAAAAAATTAGCTAGCCTACATGAAATTCGTTTTGATACACGATGAAGAGAAAATTTAAATTAATGAGAGAAGAGTGTCTGCAGTCATATGAAATGTTTCGTTTCAGTTCTTCGCGACCAGCGTTGAACTTCTTGCCAGTGTAAAAATTACTCGCCAGTTATATTACTGAGCTCTAACCACCACGCTGCACTTCAAAGAATTTTGCCTCAAGAATCCAAGAAAGCTCAGTATTTCAAACAATTTCTCTTTGTCTACTTTTGAACGTATGCAAACCATATATCCCTTCGATTAACAACGAACTCTCTTAATTTTGTCTTAAACATTTTTTAATATTATTTTGTGTCAGATCTTTAATCTGCTGTTTGAACATTTCCTCTTCATGACAATACTTTAAAACTACGGACTTTAAGAATTCTGATTTATTTTCTCGAAACGAGCTGCCAAGAGTGTAAATTCGTGAATAAATTCCTTGTTTTGTTAAATGTGTCCGTGTGTTTCCTCGTCATTATCATCCTTCATTAATTTTCTTGGCGTGGCTAAATAAACTGTTCATTTTAACCCCTAAGCCCCACGCCACTATAGAACACAACACTCTACGTATTAGCAGTGAGCATTTATACTCTACAGACACGAGTCTCCAATTGTCTTCTATCGCGTTTACATTGTTGATATATTAAGAAGATGAAGAGAATACAACACGCACCTCTATGTATTAGCGGTGAGCATCTACAATCACGAGAACACAACACGTGCCGCTATGTATCTACAATCACGAGAATCAATTTTGCCTTGTCGCATCTGCATTGTCAATATATCACGAAGATGGAGAAAACACAACACGAACCTCCATTTGACTTCTATCGCGTCTACATTGTCAATATATTAAGAAGATGGAGAGAACCCAACAAAAGCCTATATGTATTAGTAGTAAGCATCTACAATCACGAGAATCCATTTACCGTCTACCAAATCTACATGTTCTTCTATATCCCCGACCTTAGTACATGCAATATTTCGAAATTTTTTAAGTTCTCTTGGGTACAATAAACTCATCTGAATACATACGTAACTTTTGCTCTTATGCCATTTTAAGTGAGGTCGAATTTAGGCTGTTTATTAAATTGTTTTTCAGTTTTCACATCAAGGACGATGAACCACCAGTGTCAATTTTCACCACGTAACAGGTTCCGTTTATCTTCAATTTACGCGTAAAATGTTCAAAATCCAAATCCGTTTTGTACAGTAGAAAATCGATTGTGTCTCGAATCTCTTCGTCTTACCCCTGCATATAGCTCGACTGACTAGCTAGCCTTTCTTACTCTATTTCGTAAAATGATTCCTCTTTTGACAGCTAAAACATAATTTTCCCTGTACTGAACATTGCTTACGAGTCTTATGCCATTTATCAAAACAACCTGAACACAATTTCCCTATGTTCCTGTGTACTGTTGAATGTTTTGCGGTTTCAAGTAGGTATTTGATATACCTCGCCGGTATTCCTACTTTTAATACTATAATGGGATTTTAGCACCTTGTCTGACAACGGGCTTCGCTTTACGCCGCTATGTAGCGTTCTATTCAGGAATCTAAAAAGGAAAGGACATGTTCTCGCTTTCTCTGCTCCAAGCCATATATAGAAAATCGTGTGGAAATAAATAGAAAACGTGTCTAGTAATCTGCGACAGGGAGATTTCTTTTCCCTGGGCAAACCGATTTCTTAATTTCACACAACCGCGTGTCGTATCACATACGCTTACATAAATGTTTCTCCATCCTTCTTTAGGAGCTATCTGTATACACGTAAATACAATTTTCTCTTTCTCTTCTTTTGTGAGTTATGTTGTTCTTATACACACACACACACACACACACACACACACATATATATATATATATATATATATATATATATATATATATATATATAATAAATCCTTTACGTGTTGAATTCTATTTTGAAAGTTTTTATCTTCATTAGTAACTAGTCGTAACTCCCCCCTCTGCATTAGCAATATCCGTAACGACTAATGATCTAGAATTTGTTAGAAATTTATTAGCCATAAGACACCTCTTTTAACTCTGCAAATAATGACAAATGTCATTTACACATGAAAATTTTGTTTGCTACTGTTTTTAGTCTAACTAGGAGCAGATCCGCAAAAAGCTGGTGAGCGACGATGTGATTTGAACACGCATATACGCACATATCGCAATAAGCCTCTGTTCAAACACGTATCAAATACATGAGGAGAAGATAAATGGTTTAAACGCATAAAATAATTGCCGATGGATTCACTTGCCTCTTTCTTAGCGCAATGAAACAGGTAATTTTCAGGAATGCTCTGTTAACATTTTCTTATATTTACATTTCTCATTGGCTTTGTATCTTGCGCACAAATCCTCAAGGGTACTGCATATTTTTCCATCGATAGCGCTGAATAGAATTTCTTTGCGTTTCACTTCTGTTTTTTTCTGTTTTGGGGACCACACGCAGAGTATCATTCGCTCTTAAAAATTGTTCAACCCTATAAGACGATATATTTTCAAATTCAATAGAAATATTCTTCCAAATGAACTAAATTCGAAACTTCTTTTAGGATTTCACCTTCTTCGCCAATATGTCACGTTGTAAACTGATTACCATTAATAGAAAGCAAGACACATCCAGCCAGATACAAAGGCTCCAAATTGATGTTATAAAAAACGCAAAAATAAAATTCGACGTTTTAAACTTTCCGCGGTATAATTTTACAGGATGGTCTCGGCTTTGATGTTGTCAAAACCCAGCCAAATTTGAATTGAAAACTGCGAGGTTTTATCATCGAAATTTAACAAATGGGGATACAAACTATAGGCCTCCTAAGAAGTTGATTTACGAGTCGGTTTTGATCTACGTGTTTGCAATATAAGAGGAGAACTTATGACAGCAAACTCAGAAATGATTTGACCTCACTCGGGTTTGTAGAAGCGGTGATTTGCAACTGTGAAGTTCAAATCACTCACGCGGAGAAAGCATTGACCGTACCAGGTGTGCAAAGTCCACTTCTGCTACATTTTCTGAAAAGATTGGACGTATCTGGCCTGCAAAGGCAGTTATCTGAGAGAAAGGATTCGACTA
This sequence comes from Acanthosepion pharaonis, assembly GCA_903632075.3. Classification (NCBI taxonomy): domain Eukaryota; kingdom Metazoa; phylum Mollusca; class Cephalopoda; order Sepiida; family Sepiidae; genus Acanthosepion; species Acanthosepion pharaonis. Next base: position 243,367 of record CAHIKZ030002294.1, on the reverse strand, counting down.
CCGGAGCGAAATCGCAGTGACCTGGGATGATAAAGGGCTACTACGACTACTACTTTTACTGTTGAAGAAAAAAGAATCTTCTAAATTTGATATGCTTATCTAGACATATGAATGTTATATGATATACGAATGACTCTTATAAACTTATGTGTTTATCTCATTCACTGACTTTTATAAACGTGTGAAAGTTTATCTCAAATTTGAGAACATTATTCCAAAAATCTGAATATTTGTCAAAAGAGCAACCTTTTCTCACCCAGCTTCGAACTTCAAATTTCAATATTCGACATTTTGAGTTGTGAACTTTTCGAAGTAAGTAACTTTCTTTTGTTGCTAAGAAATTAATGTATACGGTGTTAAAATTCTTTTGTTATTTTAAGGAAGACATTTGTTTTAATTTGCTGTTTTCTAAAAGAAAGCAGGTTTGTATTTTGAAAGAACTGTTAATCTGCTTTGATGGTAAAGGCCTTGCACAAAATTTCCCTTGTGTACCTTATGCATATGGAAAATTTATTGTAATTTGTACATTCTATAAATTGTGAAAATATATTTTGTCAGTTTAATAAATAGTTGTTTCCTTGCAAGGTTCACTCAGCCTAAGAGTCTCCTTGTCTTTTTTGTAAACGCCTCTAACAATATTTGTAAAAGGAAGGATAAGACATTTGAAATCCTCCAGTTGAAACCTGCTCCTTCCTTTTTTTCTTTTTATTCATTTGATAATCACCAAAAAGTCATATTTTCTCATGGGAATCCTAACTAGAACCACATTTACAATATCACATGAAAAGTAATAATAGCAATTGCTTCATATATGACAACAATAGCAAAAATTGCTCGATCAATTGAATGGGACATTATATATTTACTAGAAATACCCGTGAAAATTTTACGGTTTTCCTAATTTTCTGATGAGTTTAAGACTTCTTCAGTTAATGACTGAATAAGCTCATGACGAGATCTACGACATTAAAATACACGTAGAAATTCCCCTATCGCATCGTTAAATATTTGAGCTTAACAACTTTAACAAAATATTGCAATAACAATCATAAATATGGATGCTGGTCATTATGAAGTTGGTAGAAATGAAAAGATTTGAAATTGACAAGTTTTTTCCATTTTACTGAAGCAGACATTGAACACTCTTATCTTCCCTTCGTTCTTTCTTTCATTTTATCATTGAAACCAAGTGGTGTTTCTGATAGATCTTTTCGGTCTCTACATGCGATCAAAACGGGTTAGTCCATGATTTATGAAGTATTGGCAGGAGATGTTAAACACTTCTATTTTCCCTTCTTTCTTTCTTTCTTTCTTTCTTTTCCTCACTGAAACTACGTATGGTTTCTGATATATTTTTTCCATGTGAGTTCATTATTCATAGTTCATTATTTATGAGGTGTTGGCAGGGCGCAACGGTCGTTCTAAGAGAAGGAACAAACAGGATTATAATAAGATAAAATATACGCTAGTATGTAACCACCCTACAATCTCATATGGCAGAAAAGATAAGTTAAGCGGTCGAAGATGTGGGAAAATGTAGAAAAAATAAAATAAAATACTAAAATAAAATAAAAAGTGAAACGTCAGTGAATAACTTTACTTTCCGTCATCTAATGTGGAATGGTTAGACACGCGAGAAAGGAAGATGTGGAGAACTAAGAAGATGAAAGGACCAATGAGACCGTTCTATAGCTAAGTTAAACTAACCTAAAAAGAAGAAAAAAAGAAAAACAAAACTATTCTTTTTTAACTGAAAGTGGACTAACGAGTATTTCTCAAAGGCTCAAATGCCACTCTCAGCCACAATCGTGCCAGATTTGACCCCCTTTCGCAAAAGTCCAATGAAGACAGCTCTCTTGTCTCTTGTCTCTTTCTCTCCATGCCGATCTCTTTTTTTTTTTTTACCGAATTCTGCTTAAAGAAGGTAATCGGGTGATAGGGAGGAATAGAAATCGCTGTGGGCTTCCGCCTTTCGCGTCACCCAAATTTCCATTTATAGCTAGTAAACACAAAATACGTAGTATTTCTCCTTATAAAGCAAAAGGGGCCAACGTTCCCGACAAATAGAACTTAGCTGACATGACAAACCCTGTCCTGAAAGTATACATATCATGTACCTTTTAACAAGCTTGTAAAATCGGGCGCGTACGACAAAGTGAAAGAAGGCGGACGATACATTTGTCGGAGTTAGCTCCTCCTCAGCTCTTTAACCCTTCACCAGGGGTCTCTCTCTCCTGCCTATAAATACTGGTTGACCCTTCACCTCGATCTCTTTTTTCCTCAGGCCTTCAGCCTTATACCACCTCGCCGATGTGAGCTCTCACAGATACAGCGTTTCCCAAATTCTGGGAACACGCTAAGAACAATACACGTACGTACGATCACTCACCACAACACACACACATAATATTCACCACACGCACTCCATGTAACTGCCCATGTAACTTGTAACTTTTAACTTGTTGTTAATACATATATTTGTTTACATATCAGGTCATCCCATAAGTTCTGTCTGAATTTTAACTTTTTGTTAAAATGAACGAAATTTAAAGAGTATTTTATAATGTCTAATGGAGCTGAACATTATTTTTTATGTTTAGATGCATTTAAACTGATCAAATTTTATTTCAGAGTACAATAAAATTAAATTTTGTTTGATTAAAACCCTGCTAACATGGAAGTACCCAAGAATCATTTGATGCACATAATGCTTTATGAGTTCAAGAAAGGAAACTCAGCAGCCGAAGCGGCTAGAAACATTCACTTAGTTTATGGAGAGGAATGTGTGAATGAAAGAACTTGTAGAAGATGGTTTGCAAAATTCAGAGGTGGAGATTTCACCCTTGAAGATGAAGATCAAACCGGACGTCCAGTTGAGTTTGATGAAAAGCTTCTTGAAGCAGACCTTGAAGAAAATCCTGCTTTATCAGTTGAGGAATTGGCAGTGGTTCTCAGTTCAAACCATACAACTGTTCATCGTCATCTTCAACAACTTGGAAAAGTTTCTAAACTTGGAAAATGGGTGTCTCATGAATTGTCTGAAAACAACCTCAAATCCCGAGTTGACATCTACTCTTCTCTCAATTCTCGCCAACTTGTTTCACCTTTTTTGGATATACTTGTGACTGGCGACGAAAAATGGATCTTTTATCGAAATGTTAAGCATCGTAGACAGTGGCTTGGTAAAGGGGAAGGATCCTAGCCACAGCCGAGAAGGGAACTTTATGGGCAAAAGGTTCTTCTTTCAATCTGGTGGGATCGCCAAGGAATAATCCACTTTGAATTCTTACCACCTAATGCAACAATTAATGCTCAAATATACTGTCAGCAATTAGAGCGTTTGAACCAAGCTTTGAGGAAAAAAAAAACCTGCTCTAGTGAATCGAAAAGAGGTGATGTCTCATCAGGACAATGCGCGACCCCACACAGCAAGAATCACGTCACAAAAGATCGAAGAACTTGATTGGGAGAAAATTCCTCATCCACCTTAATCTCCCGATCTTGCTCCTTCAGACTACCATTTGTTTCGTAGCTTACAGAATCATTTGGAAGAAACAGCTTTTGTAACACAGGAAGAGGTTTAAACTGACATTTGTGAGTTCTTCGAATCAAAGCCAAAAGAATTTTACAGTAATGGAATTAGTAAGCTTGTTAATAGATGGAAGGAACTCATAGATAATCAAGGAAAATACATTGTTGATTGAATCTGTAATTAAATGTAACATTTGGTCACTTGTTTTCTTTATTCAAAATTCGGACAGAACTTATGGAATGACCTGATATATTTATCGGTTTTGTTTGTTTTCTTTGGACTTAATTAAAGTCCAACTTTCTCATGTAGTTGGACCGGCTAGCAGAAAATTTTAACCCACGTGTTTTACATACTCATCACCGCCACGATCCTCTACACATTCCTTCTTGTTAACGAAACAAATGCATTCTGGCGAAGCAACCAGTCTCGCCACGAAAGACTTTTTGCAAATGCATATCACGTCTCAAATCACAGCCCTATGAGCGATGCCTCGTTATTATTTAAGCATTTAAACCCGGTCACCGAAGGCCATAGGAAGAGATACTTCCTCCCGTCCCAACCCGAACATTTCTATCAAATCGTCTAGCATGCAACCCATCACATACTTTATGTAATGCCTTTCTCGACAATGGTCGAGTTTCGAAGAGGTCAGTTCATCCAAGAGAAGCCATGTCAACATTCACGGTAGAAGTGGCGCTCGTTTCGAGGCAAAATATAAAGGTTTCACTATCATCCGAGTAAGCGCTTTTCCACAACCGAAAAGACTTTTGTGAATCTTCATTCAAAAATCTGCCGTTATCTTCATCTTGTGTACAAAAGGAAATCGTAATGTGTGCTAACGGCTCTCAATATCCCACATCTATAGACGGATCTCAGAATGATGAACGCACCGTGTGAACTTTGTGATCACAAAGGAGTTTAAACAGAGCTCCCTCTATCTCAGCTAATTGGGTGTACGGGAGTGGAAGTACTGATAGTCAGTAAAGGATGAAGGGTAGACATGTGAAACGCTCAGTTCAGCAGTACCCACTTCAACAAAGGATTCCTAGGTAACCACAAATAAAGTGCGACCTTGACCTTCTTCCTTATTTCCAATAAGTCCTCTAACTGGAGGCTCAAACTGAACCACATACTGAGTATCCTGTAGGGTCTATCCGTCCAATTAAAGGGTTCAGGGAGATAGCAGCCAACCAGCTTATTGCAGATAATTTGGTCCCCTGGTACAGTCTCATACAACCAGATTTCCTTGTAAAACTCCTCAATCTCAGCATTGCTCACTACAAGCATGGAGACATCGTCGTCATAGGCAAAGTACGTGATCGAGGTCTTGGCACTAGGTAATGTAATTCCTCGCAAGATTGAGATGAATGACTTTCCCCGTTAATTTCTACTGCAGCTTCAGAGGTTACATACATCAGGTGAATCGAAGAATGAAAGTGTGGTGGTTGACCATATCAAAGGCTTTTGACTTTTAACTGCTGACATTTTCTAGCAAGATACGTACCTGTCGCGATTAGCCGCTCCTTAGAAAGACGACCTTGACCTTCACAACCCCTGACCTCGCAGATTTAAGTCAAGCAACATGCGAGAAACCGGACGACTAGTCCAATATGGTTGAGTCGAAACCGTACCTCTTGAGCATCGGATTAGGCAGCGCTTTTTCAAACATCGAACAACATTGAGATTAATTTAATATCTACGGTTTTCTACTCCCTCTAGCCAGGGAGTACTTGAATACATCGCTCCACATATTGTCAGCCCCTTTTTTCGTCCTAATCCGAGAAGTGTAGTACGCTGCCTTTGTGAGCTTCCGAGTCGGCATCTGTCGAACTCTCTGAATTAGAAGAGAGGAACCCGGACGAAGCTTTGCCGAAGGGCAAGGTTTCGTTCGGGGAGGTAGACCGGGCCTGAATCCGTCTAGGCGGGTTCAAAAAGGCTATATTTTTGGCCGAGCCTACGGGCTCGGGGATACCCACATTAAACCGGCCTTGTGCCACATTCTATCCTCGTGGGTAGATCGATAAATACTGAGCTGCTCGGCCTGGGGGCCTGGATCAAGGTGTATTACGCTGCCTTTGTGAGCTTCCGGTACTTTATCGAGAGAATACTCTTCGGCGCGATCCTGTCTCCGCAGTCGTTCCGCCCTGGAAGACGTATCACCTCTCTGACCAGCTTCGCCAAGTGTTACACTTCGGCGCGATCCCGTCTCCGCGGTCGATCCGCCCTGTGAAGTCGTATCACTATACTCACTCGGCCCTGTTTAGACAATTTAGCACAACCTGCAGTCGATTTGCTAAGATACTGGACAAAATAGTTCTATGTTTAGCATGGATAAGAACGGAAAATTACTGATCCCATCGCATCATTTTTGATCTTGTGTAGTAACTTAACTGCACTCCTGATACATTCGGTTGATGAAAATCAAAGCCAGCAATGGAATATACATGTGCGACAGCCTCAAGTACACTTCGATTCACAGTTTTGACTTCCGACCTTTTCCAGCTCTTCCCAGATTTTATACTTTGTTATGGGACCCTTGCATTTAACTACTTCAATTGCCTCGAGGCAAGTAAAGTCAACTAAATAGAGATGGACCGGGTCCCCTGGTAAAAAGTTTCTGGTAGTAGTCGTGAAATCACTCACTTGCCTTCGTTCATCGTCAAACGTCGTCCATCTGGCGATGTGACACTGACGATAGTAGTATTCCCAAGTTCTACACACACCTTTGTGACTATATTCGTCGCCTAGTGGGACATTTTATTTTAATTTAGCTCTAACTACCGAGAACTTGTCTGTCTTGTTAAGTAAGAATCCCATCTCAGTCTTAGTTATGACTACTTCGCCTACATTTCTTTATTTAACAGCCTTGTCTGCTCTAACTTCAAATACATTTCGTTTTAGGTTGAGTCGAAGTTTAAATCTAGTATCAAAAGACCACTTCTACAAATTAAAACAAATATATTAGGCACATAGTGTCAAGTGCCTTAAAAATTTATATCACTTTAACCTGTGAGTAGATTTAATCCAAAATTTAGGGATGGTAAGGAGACACGGTGGAGTAATGATAGCGGCTCGGATTGAGGAATCGTAGAGCCGAGTTCGAATTCCATTACATTCACTTGTGTGCTAATATCCTTGGGAAATTTATGAATTCCTTTCTCTAAATAAAATAGCAATAGTAAATAAATATTAGAACAGACCGGGTTCTATAGCCTTGGATAGAAAGAAATGTCAACCTACTATGGGAAAAAAAATTGCCTCGTCAGTCATGTATCGAAAGATACATGATCGCTTAAGCGTTTATCACGGGTGTATTCATAACTGACTGAATGGTGAGATTAGCTGTTTCCTTATAAGGAAACATTTAGCATTCATTGACCAAACAGTTGAAATTTATAAAATCTCTCTCTTAAAACAGGTTTTTAGGAAAACAGACTTCTCAAGTCTGCTGTTATCATTCTTTCTAGAGCTGATGGGAGTTTATTTTGTAACCTTTTTTTTTAAGGTAATGTAGAAAGGCAATATTTTGATTATATATTTATTTTTCCTTCTAATCATTTGTGCTATCCATTTAATTGTCGCTGCTACTGTTGAAAGTGTTCAAGTGATGTGATTATTTGGAAAAAAAACTCTTTGTGGTTCTGTAGTATCACTCTATAAGATTTGATGAAGTATTGTCTTCTTTAACACCTAAAGGTCTCATTAGCCTGAATTCATTTTTATCATTCATCTGCGAAAACGGTTTTATAGATGATTAGACATGACATCAATATGAGAATCTCGAACAGACAAGGCTACTTAAAACATAGCATGAGTTCCCAGGTTAATATTTTGGTTTAATTAAATTTTCCATAACTGTTCCATACACACAGGTATTTTAGTTTTTTTTTTTTAATCATTTCACCCCAAGCCACGAGGATGCAGGGAGTTACAGAGAGTGAAAGAGAATGAGAATAATTTAAGGAAGAGGCGATAAAAATGTCAATAAAGGAAAAAGATTCAGGAAGGAAGAAGATGGCGATTGACGTTGAATAATTATTTTTTTTTTTTGAAGATTGTAAGTGGCAGGGAAGCAAGAAATCAGGAGGGAGTTCCACAGGTGAGAAGTACGAGAAAAGAAACTATTAGAATAGAACTGACAGTTGCAGCTAGCTGGTTCAATAGTAAAACGGCAGAACTTAGCTATCAGTCTAGTAGAAAGCTTAAATTCATGCGGTTGATGCACTCAGGAGAACAGCTTATCAGAACAATTGCTATGGAAATATTTGTAGAAAAGACAGAGGGAAGCGACCTCATGTCAGTAGAAAAGTGACTGAAGTCAAGTATAGTAGGAGAACCAGACCAGATATGACAGCAGAGGGATTCTGATGAGAATTGTCTGGCACGACATTATGAACCAACTTTCCTAGACCTAGCAACTGATTCAATATAATCACTCTAATTCGAGATGGAAAAGGGTCAATAACTTAATACAATGGAAATGTAAACTTGAAAGAATAACAGTGTTATTATAACACTATATACTCAATAAAGTCATACAACAAATACAGGTTTAATCAAAATTATGTTAACATTACTATTATACAATATTTTGCCCATACTGTTCGTGCTTATTTCAACCACACATTTCAGGTCGATGGATAGGGCACAGTGGACCATTGCATTGGCCTCCACGATCTCCTGATTTGATGCCCTGTGGTATGGTGAAGGAGACTGTGTATAGCGAGAGAGTTCAAGATATCAAAGACCTCAAAAATAGAATACGGACTATTTCCCGTAAAATGAGTGTCCGGTTTTTAAATGTTACTGTTGTTCACTGCATTTTTTTTTGTGTTAAACGTGATAGTGAACAGGTTGAGACCATCCTGTATATCATCTTGTACATATGATGTATGTTTTGTGACTAAATAATTTTTACCATTTATGTGTTGACATAATTTTGGCTAACCCTGTATATGAAAATTCATACATTTTTCAACAGAATGGTGCATACTGTCATAGATCAAAGTCAACCATAAATTATTTAAAATTTAAAAGAAGTGGGTGTTATATGTTTTGAAAATTGGCCTAGACAGTCTCCTGATTTGAATATTATTTAACATCTTGGGGATGTAATAAAGAGGATATTAAAAGACCAGATGCTACTGATCAGCTTTGGGAGATACGGAAGAATAACTTGATAAATATTGATCATTCCATTTTGAATTAATATTCCTCACTACGAAAAATAATTTTATCTGTTTTAAGTAATAAAGGAGCTAATACGAAGTACTAGGCAATTTTTTTATAATTATAAATGTACTATTTTTTAAAAACATGAGTTGATATTTTTTTTATTATTATTATAAACAGCCTAAAATATTTGTTTGAGAGCGCTTAAGACATTTGCTATTTTTATGATCCCACCATTTATTCATAACCACAGACCCTGACAATTAACGCTTTAGAGTATTAGCTGGGCAATATTCTGCCACACCTAACCGAATTTTTCATAGGTGATCAAACCAACGGTCAATCTCTCAGCTAAAAGCAGCATCCAATCGTCCAAGCACTAGAAAACGGTGTTGACAGTGAAATTACACTTATGACCTCAAAAGGGATCATCAAACCTTGTGATGATACTAAATGCTTCAAACAGCTCAGTTTTCACCATCAACAAGAAAAACGGCAAAATTTGTGTAGTCACCAACTTCAAGAGAATCCTCAATGCCAAGACTTTCAAGAAGTAGATGATTGCATTTGAACAACTCTTCATCATTCTCCAAAAATTTGGTTTGAGACTGAATCTGGACAAGTGCACTGTCCTCACTGAGATACAAGACTCTAAATCTGATGAAACCACTCAAACATGACACAAAATTACTGCAAAACAAATTCTTACTAGAAAAAACACATTGACAACACTTTAATACTTCATCGTGCATTTGACTCCAAACTCACAATTTTACCTAGTATTAGTGTCTCGTTTCTACAACACCACATAACAACCAGATAATAACGCTCATTTTGTTGTTTCCACATATTGCTGTTTCTCATTTTTATGAATATTTTTGCATATATAAATGTAAAGGGGTTTATAATTATTTACTCAAAGTTATAACTCCCCTACACTAGCAAAATTCTGTGTGAATGAAATTGGCTGCTGCAAAGTATAAACAACATTATATATATATATATATATATATATATGAAAATTTCTCAGAAATAACCTGTAGAAAAGACAATATTTATAAATATAAATGACAATAGGAAAACTGTAGTTATTGCTGACGCCTTTCGTCTAATGTGGACTTTCCAAAGCAAAAAAAAAAGGCGAAATGAATTTAATTAAAGAAAATAACTAATAATAACAAAAAACAGAATGCTCTTAGCAACTGGAGGAATGTAGAGAATGCTATTTTCATATTGTTAACTGAAAATAACGTCAGTTATTGTCACGTGTGGAGAATATTGTCATTATAGCTGTGTTGACGGTTTCAGCCATTTTCTTTTGATTTTACGATATTGTTATGTACATTTGTTTGGGAGAGCAGTAATTTTGTTAAGAAAGGTGAAATTACTGCTCTCTATTATTTGAAATTACTATATAAGATTTTATTGTTTATTTTGGAAAATTAAATTAAATTTATGAAATTATAAAGAATTATGCTAATCTTCATCCTTAGCATTGATTTTTTTTTTTTCTTTATTATGTTCTAAATAGAGTATTTTTATTGTTATTTAGAGAAATATTAAAAAAAAACCCAACTTTATCTAAAAATCCATAGAATGAATCCATGTTAATCATAAGCAATTGACAATATGCTACAAGGAAAGTGTGTGTCATAATAGTTAACAAACATTATTTCCCTTAAAAAGAAAATTACATTTTTATCCAGAATGACAATTTAGCACTTGCAAAAAATCAAATGAAAAATCTGCTCTTTTTTATGAAGTCATCATAAAAAAAACCAAAGATAATTTTTCAACTCTTTTATAAAAGGTTTGTTTTTGTAGATGAATTATTTTTAGTGTATTGACAAGAGTCTATCTATCTCTCTGATGATCAAGACAGAAGGTTATCTGTTCCAATAGCTGAAACTATGCAAACCACAATGTGAGTGATGAATAATTAAATAAGGTTTTATGGCACATCAAATTCTATGAATTGATTCCTATGCTTCATTTCAGAGGAATTGATCTGCTATTTTCTCTTTCTGTACAAGATCTGCTATAGCTGATTTTAAATTCTCTCCATAAAATATTGGAAAACACTGATACATATTAAGGTTCTGAAATCTTGTATAATTGAATATATATAGAGAAAAAGGGAGCACATAAGTCCATACAGAATATAGTAAGATACACAGAATAAAAAAGGAAAATAAGTCATCAATATATATGCTATGTTCAAGTCATTCAATCAGTAGGCCAAGTGTAAATACAAAGATTAGAGGGAATCAATACTTAGAAATGAAAAAGTTGCTTAATAAAGGAAAAAGAAAAATTAAATTAAAATCAAGTTCAACTTGATCTGTTATGGACAATAAATGATGTTTTTTACTTCACACCATGAGAATGAATTCCTGTATTCATTGGAGTCGTGATGGGGACTAAATATCAGTAATTATTGTCTAGAAGAGCTTGATGAAAACCCATTAATTTGGTAACTTGGAAATCTTTTTTATAAGGATGGCAATAGTCATCTTTATAGAATGGGAAGGAGCATTACCTTGCATGGGTTACACTCTTTATCTTGAAGCTTCTTGCGGCCTGTATCAATCAAAAAACAAAAAACAAACAAAACGCATCTTATGCAAGAACTTACAATAATTCTTTGCACTATACTGACATCATCAACTTTGAAGAGATCTTTAGTCTTACTACCCCAAACATTACTTCATCTTTCTGTTGCTGTCTTCCAAGCCATGTTGGTTGATTATTTCCATGAAGAACTCAATTTCTAGCCCAGCCATCAAGTTCAAACAATGGAGCTCTACACTCATCACTAAAAATACTGTTGAGGAATCACTTTTCATGTACTTCTCCACCCAAACTTGAATGTTTCTTTCTGATGTTTACTTAAAGTGATAATTTAGTTGCATTCATTTCTTTTGCCAACATTCCTAATATTCTGCATTTTTTTTCTTTCTGCTTACATTCATAACAACAACTTCTTCAAATATTTTCTTGCTGGTCAATTCCTTTTTTTTTTTTTTATTAATCTTTTAATTTTTTTCAAATCTCATTTTGTGATATTTTTTAAATGAGTTTTTCTTTTTTTTTGTTTTCATTTTCTTAACATTTTCAATTTCTTTTTTGATTTTTCTCTCTATTTACCTTTTCCCATTTATCAGCATTAAGTTCCCAACACTCAATGAATATGTTTCTCTTCTTTATGCTTTTCTTATGAACCATGGTATTATTTATACATCAGAAAGTAAAATAAATAGTAATAACTATACTGTTATACAGGCTAACTATACATTCCAGTTTGGCCAGAACTGTTCCAGTTTTTTTTTTTTAGGAGGGGTGAATCTGTCCTATTAGAGATATAAATAATCAGTATTTTCCTCCTTTTGTGCGTGCCAGCCCTGAGGTCTATGAGATGCCAGCTCATGAAAACAATTAATATTATAGAAGAACCTAAACCTATAATAAAAATTGAAAACTATTCTAGTTGGGAACTATGGTGAGCCTGTTCTTAGATATATTTACTTACAATATGATTAAAATTTAAGTTATATAATAAAATATCACAACAGCAAATAATTATTTTAAATGTTTCTAATAAAATCATATATTATAAACTTTATATATACATACATATATGTTATTCTTAATGGATATCCTTATTTTAGTAGACATGCAATTTTATTTTAAACAGTATTTATTTAGTCTACCACCCTGTACACTTGACAAAATGTGTCATCAAATAACATTTGAAGTAATAAAAATATGTTAGATTAAAGAAATAAAATCCATTAATACTTTATAAATATATATATATATATATATATATATATATATAGTGTGTGTGTATTCTTCATCTTATTGCTTCTTATTACAAGATAAAATAAAGACTAACCAAAAATTAATATTACAATTTTGTTATATATCAGAAGTTATTTAAGACTATTATTAGGTAGTCAAAACTAAACAATCTAGCATAAAAGTTTAGAGAAGGAAAACTGATGTCTTGGTGAATTTAGCCAAGGAAACAAATTTCCATGGCTAAGTTAAGACATCATTCTTGGAAATGGAGCTCTTGGGGACATAGGATGCAAGTTTAAGTCCTTTTTTTTTGTTACAGCCTTATTCTTACTACAAGCTAATTACTTTAATAGTTAGAGGCTATTCAACTAAGGATAAAAAATGACAGCAATATAAAAATTAGCCAAAAATGTTTGGGTCTTTAATATTGTAATCTCAGTCAAAATAACTATTTAAACATAGACAAGGGCATTTCTATTCAGTCTAGTATCAAAGATAATAAAGTGATTGAGTTATTGTAAAATTAAAGAAATGACTATTTATACCTTTTCATTTTTTTTAAATGCCATGTCTATATGATCATGACGTGCCAAATTTTTATTTTAGTATCTATGAATTGCCACAAGCATTTTGGAAACATAGTGGAGTGGTCCCCTGCCCTACATCTTCTCCATGGTGTTGAATTCTGAGTAATCTTTATCCAAGACTGGTTGTCCCCCAAGATTAAAAGGTCTAGTAGTCTACCCTGCTATTTAACTCTTATTGCCGCTTATTACTTTAAAAGTCAATAATAGCTAAGTGGTGCAAATAATTTTGCATGCGATTTCAGTATTTGGTTGCAGTATTTTGAATTTAACACATTAAAAAATAAAATTGAATAAAACAGGCAATGAAAATAAGGAAAATAAAATGCACAAATCACTACATTCAATATGTTAATGACTTATTACCAATACACTATTTGATACATAAGACCACCCACTATTTATATTTAAAATTACAGTATTATAGCATTAGGCGAGATACAAGTATTGGTAGTCAACAGCATCTAAGTAGACATTAGCTTACCACTTAGCTCAACTTTGCATAGCAGAATTAGATGTTTTGAGCCATTATGAACAGGTATTGTGATATGAACATAATATCTAAATTTTAAATTTACTTTTGAAGTTGAAAAACTTTGGTTTTATTCACCAGAATAGGACATAAAAATGAATATATATGTGAAAACATTATGTGAAAGTAAAAAAGAGAATTAGACACACAAAACAATTGTCATTTAATTTTCAATGCATTTCTGTAATAAAATCATTTATAATGCCTTTATATTAATATATATATATATATATATATTTGCCTTATTTTGTCCATAATGCTTGCATTAATTCTTATCAATTTCTTTATTTCTGATCTTCACTTCATAAAATACAGAAACTTGCTAAAACAATGGTAATATTAATATTAACCATTTCCTTATAAGGAAACATTTGACATTCATTGACCAAACAGCCAGTGTGACTTTCAGTTAAAATTCATAAAATCTTTCTCTTAAAACAATTTTTTAGGAAAATAGGTTTCTCAACTCCAATAGCTGTTATTACTTTTTCCAGTATTGATGGGGATTTCCTTCCAAACTTTTTATTTGAAGTAATGTGATAATTGATCTAAGATCTTATATCAATATTTTTTCTTTGAGTTCCATGTTCTATCCATTCTAGTTGATGCTGCTTTTGAAAGTTTTCAAGTTATGTAGTTTCTGTTATTTGGTACAGTTCTTTGTTTTTTATTCTGTAGCGCTAATTCACAAAGTTTGAAGAATAATGGTCTTTGCCAGGACCCACATGCTTCAATTGCACAAAACCATTTTTAACCATTGATCCAATTAAGCAGTTGTATACAGTTGATAGTTTACATATTTTCAAATTGGTTTGGTATCATGCATGGCATCCATATGAATGTCTCAATCTGACAAGACAATTTAAAACCTGACTTGAGTTTTCTGATTAATGTTTTGTTTGCAGTGTTGGGCAAAACTTAATTTTCTTATCTCCAATAGTAAATTTGTTATAACTGATTCATACACAGAGATATTTGACATGTTTCATATTTACAAATTCCAGATACTGAATTTTTTCACTACCATATGAAAATATATAATCTGTTAGTGCAAAATGACTAAAGTTAAACACTGTGAAGTAACTGTAAAGTCAGTGGGCTCTAAAAAGAAAGAAACTTACATTTGTAAAATAGGTTTAATTGTAGTCAACATTAAAATATAATTGTGATCATTGTTTAAATTTTAAACTCAATATGTAATCATTAGTGTAAATGTTGAGTTTTTTAACATATTTGTTTCATAAATTCTGTTCATGATTTAATGGGTTATGTAAGCAGCAAGTTTATAAACAACATTTTCTGTAAGTGTAACTGAAGTATTGATAGAATTGTTTAGTAAAGGAAGTAACTACTTTTGCTTAAAAATTCTATCAATTACTGTTATATTAAATGTTAAGAAATTACAATAATATTCAGCCTACCCCATGAATGAAATAGTTGCATATTTCCCAATGGTGTTTGTGGTTTGTGTTTGAGACCAACCAAAAGCTGATATTTAAAGCAAATTGTGTCTTTATCTTGGAAAATAATGCAGCAAACTTCTTCTTCTGGCCATTTCTTCTTTGTATCTTTCTTAGCTAAGCTTTGCAAATATAAAGAAACTGTGAGGAGATTTTTCATCCAGTTTTATATGTTAAGCAATGGCAACTCTTTTTTATTTAAAATTTTTTAAAGAACTATCAAGATTAAAATAAATAGGCATGTCAGTTTTAATTTGAAGTTCAATAAAAACAATACTTTACTATGATCTATGTTCAAAAAAATGTATTTCTTGTCTGTTTCTATACTATACAAATTTTTCCTAGAAATAGATTTGCAATAGTTTTTCTTTTGATATTTTAAATTTCTTTGAACACACAAGGATTTATTAATCATTTTTCTTTATAAAATCTCTATTAACTTCAATAATTTTGTATCTGAAATATCAGTTCTTTTTTTGTGCTCATCTGAATTCTGGAACAGCCTATCAATTCAGGATTTGTCCTCTCTCCTTCACATTCCATATCTTTATCAATAACATAATACAATAGTCTTATATGAATTTCTTAGATGCAGTATTATTATTATTATTTTTTTACTAGTATTTTTCATATTTTGCTTTTACTAAGCCTATCTTAGTATGGCACAAGGCTAGAAGTATAGGGTACCTAATGAGAATCATCATATTTTTGTTACTTTTTATTGTAATACTTAGGTTGTTTTAAAATTCTACAACAATTATGGGTGTAGCATGGATTGGAAATAAGTTTCCAATGAGATTTGAACTTGTATCCCTTATCTTTGGCAGATTGGTGAAATATCTTATTGATTAGGTTACAAAAGCTAAAAAATAAGCATCATTCAAATTTAGTGACATTAACATGGATTCTATTATAATCATCCACATTTTTTAAATATATCATTTAAGAGAAATGTCCTCACTCTGACACTTATTAGGAATTTTCTCGACATAAGGTAGCTGAGAGGCCATCCAAATGTAGAATTTGGTGCACAGGCTCACCATACTAGTGTTGTTGTTGAGGTTTCCATAGCAACCAGATTTTTTTACAAAGTGGAGTTGTCAGCCCCATGCCAAAATTCAAAATTATCCTTCTCCAACACTTGTTGCCAATCAAGGCTAGAGAGCATAGTCTGCCCCACTATTTAACCCATAGCTGGTGGGGAGGGGAATAAATTAATATCTTTTGCAGAGGTATTGGTGCGACAATCTTGGCTGGAATTTGAACTCAGCATGCCAATCCCACTTTCCACACCATTTAGGTTTATGTCTATATAACGTTGAAACACCAGTTCTCATAGGATCACCAAAATTAAGCAACATCAAGCCTTGTCAATACCTGGAATCCACACCATTTAGCCACTATGCTACAAGTGCATCTGATGCATTTAAATTTATGAAGATTGTAGTTAACAAGGAAACAAGTAAATGGGAGGAAATTCCACAGGTGGGAAGTGCGAGAAAAGAAACTGTTGGAGTAGAAGTGGCACTTGCATTTAACTATTTCAACAGTAAATGGGTGGGACCTAGATGCCAATCTAGTGGCACACATGAATTCATGCACTCGGAGCACCAGGGAAAAAAGCTTGACAGAACAGTTGTCAGGAAAATATTTGTAGAAAAGACAGAGGGAAGCCACATCACATTAGTCAAAAAGTGAGATGCCAAATCAGGATCAATTACATTGCAGATCCTTCTTTGGATTTTGTCAAGAACCTAGAGATGAATAGCAGGAGCACCTGACCAGATATGGCAGCAGTATTAAATGCACGGACGAATGGTAGGTTTGTAATTGTGCAAAATGAACTCTGATGAGAAAATTTTTTTCTGACACAAAACAGTCACTGAACTTTCTTTGCAGGAGATGCAGCCATTGATTCGATATAGTTGCTACACTTCAAGCAGTTTAAAAGATGAGGCCAAGAATGTGCAGTGTGTTGCTCTCCAAGAGTCTAATGTCAGCCATGCTGATGGCAGGCAGAAAAGTTTCTCTATGGTGGTTAATGAGAGCAGTTTTGTTTTGGAGGTGTTCAAATTTACAAGCCATTTCCTGCCTCAGTTAACCACTGATTTGAGGTCCTTTTTAAGGGCAGCAGCCAGATTTACTTTATCAGCTCTGATGGATTTGTTAATAAGACAGGAGTAAATGATAGTGTCATCTGTATAAATACCTACTTGGGAACTGATGACATCAGGGAGATCATTGATGAAGATCAGAAACAACACAGGACCCTGGATAGAGCCTTGGGGGAAACCCACATTCTTGTGAAAGGATCTGGAAGTGAGCATATTCAGAACAACCCTCATTTCATGATTTGATAGGAATGATTTGATTAAATCAAACAATCATCCTATAATACCATAGCATGAAGCTTGTATAGAAGACCAGCATACTAAATCCTATCAAACATTTTTGAGATATCTAGAGCTACAGCTTGAGCTTTGACATTTATTATCAAGAGCTTGATATACATATTCAATGATGATTGTTAACACATATGCGGTAGACCTGGTGAAATGGAAGCCATATTGTTTGTTCTAGAGTAGGTTGTAAGAAGTAAGATTCTCCAGTAAAAAAAAAAGAACTACAGAAGAGGATTTCTAACAAGGTCGAAAGCAGGAAGCAGTGAGGCATTTGTTGTAGAGTTTGGAGAGAAATGGAGCTAGCTGTGGAGCAGATTTCTTTTGGAAAATGCCTGGTATCCCGTCACCTTCATTTGCTTTGTGGAAGTCTACTTTGGAAATAATGTCTGAAACTAGTAACAGGGTTATACATATATCACTCAGTAGAGCCTCCGTTCTACGGGGAAATCAGGTGTGGATACTCCAGATGAGTAAAGCATTCAACTTTATCTGCTGTGGATGTCAGGACTTTGAATTGATTGAATAGAGGAGGGATTGAGGATTTGCTGTTGTTCAGCACACTTTTGCAGAGCCACCAATAATTTCTAGAATGTGTGAGATGATATACATTGTTTCATTCTATCAGCAAACAGTAACTTTGCTTCTTTGAGAACACACTTTATGAGCAGAGACAAAGACATATATGTTGCAATCAGTAATGTTGCTCTGGTACAGCCAAAAGTGATTCCTGCGGGCTATAGTGGCCAAGCATGCAGGTGAGAATCAAGGAGATGAACATGGTTTCATTTGGTATTTCCATGCTGGAATGAAAGTTTTGATGCTGGCTTTCACCCAGGAGAAGACCTCAGAGGTGCATTTTTGAACAGGATGGTTAATGACTTAATTCCAAGTGACGTCACAAAGGAAGTCACGGAACAAATCTCAATCAGCTCATTGATAACAGAAAGATATTCTATTGGTAGGAAATTCTTGGCTGGTGGGAGAGCAGAACAAGATGATTACAGACACTTGCATTGGAAGTAGTAAAGAAAGATTTTGAAAACCTTTTTTTTTGTTACAAACTTAGTATTCTTTTTCTTTTCCATTCTACACTTAAGTTTGTAGGTCTTTTTGTTATTTTGTCTACAACAGTATCTTAACAGTGGAAAATATAACATTCTAAGTGAGGCAACAATTTATGACATTAGGATATCTGACTCTATTGATAACATGGAGAAAGAAGAATATTGGAAAGGTGGAATATATATGACAGTGATTTTGTGATTAAAAGAATAGAGATATAAAAATCTAGATGTCATTTTTGTCATATCCTCATAGGAAGTTTATTGAAACCTAATCAAGCTATTTCATCAGTTCTTGGGATGTCTACTCAAACATGTGTACCTACTATATAATGTTTATAATAGTAAGAAATACTGTCAGATTAAAATCTCCATCAATAGGTTAAAATTACTATGATTACATTTCTTTCATGAAAATAAAGTGAACAGATATAGACTTCAAAAGGTCCCAAAAAGAGATGTGCATTACTTAAGTAGAATAATTGAGCTTTGATTTGCTGTAATGGTTTCTTGTAGCTTAATGGTAAAAAGCAAGTTATAAAGGAAATACAAGTTTGATCCCTGTCACGAAACAAATTTTCTTTATTAAGCCTTTTGATCCTTAGGTCAGTTGATATTTATTTCACGGTTAAGAAAAAACAGGGATGTCTACTAAATTCAATATCTATAATAGTAAGAAATATACACACACACACATATATATATATAAAAGGCAGGATGTGTGTGTGTGTGTGTGTGTGTGTGTGTATGTAACGAATGCACGGCTGCAATTTTTGATGGATTTGCACCAAAATTTACATGCACATACTCCAAGTTAGTGGAAAGGCCAAGACTGACTTTGCATTTTCCAACTCCCATCGATAGTGGAAATAATCAATTTTTTCATGCTTCTACAGCAGTTTTCATGTAGTTTGCGGCCATTTTCTACTGGCCAGAGTGAGAGCCTATAGGTGGCTGCTACGAATAGGCAGAAAGATTCTATTCTATTGTTGAGAGCCAACAGCTGACTGACACGAATGTTAACTAGCATGCTAGCATGCAAAAACAAAAATCGATAGCTGCATTTGTCACAAGTGGGAAAAATTTAAATCTGCATGGCATTTACTCCAATTGGCTCATTCGCTTGCTTAAACTCAACGTTGATTCTGATTCCATATTTAGAACTGGGTTGGGTGTGAAAAAGTATTTGTTGTTAACATTCTTTTTCATTTGTTTTTTCCAGTTACTGAGTCCTTTTTAAAGCTGATCGTTTTGTGTTCATTTTGTTTAGTTCTTTTTCGTAACAGATTTAATGTTTAGTATAGAGCTTAGAAAAAATTAAGCAGTGAGATAGGCAGAAGTAAGGCATGTAGCAACATCAGCACAACAAAGGGCACTCCTTTAAAGGCAAGGAAGGGCAAAAATATTTTAAGTCAAGTGATAGCGATTCCTGCATGAGTCGTAAATTTTTTTTGAATCAAATTTCCTAAACGCCATCATGTCTATATATATATATATATATATATATATATATATATATATATATATATATATATATATATATATATTTATATTAGTGCAGTTTCTAATTCCTATTTGTGGAACTCCCTATTATCTAGTTTCTGCTTTCCTGTCAACTACAGGGTGCGATGGGTAAATTGTCGCCATTTTATATTTCCTTATTTCATGCATGCATGTTGTTTGTTTTTGATTTTGTCAACTGCTCAGTATAGTAGTTGGGCACCATGTGTGTGAAAAAAGAGTTCCGTGATGCAATTCACTCTGCCAGAAATGGCATGTTGTACTGCTTATCATTTGAACTGGAAGCTCCAATACAAACATTTCAGAGTGTTTTTGCATCAATTTGAGGACAGTACAGAGGATTCAGAAAGAGTTGGATGAGTCTAATGGTGATTACAAAGGTATGGCAACTTCTGATAAACAAAGAACTCCTGAATTTGTTGGTGTTGGTGAAGGTCTCAGACTCAACATAGAGACCTATATCAAGTGGCTTGAGGAGGTAGTGCTTCACTGGGTCAAGAGGGTGACTGCTGGAAGACCATATGTCTGGTAACAGGACTCTGCACTATGCCACTCAAACAGGAAAACCCAGTCATGGCTGTCAGACAATTTCTGCAACCACATCACCTCTTAGATCTGGCTACATAACTCCCCAGACTACAAGCCCCTTGATTATTATGTGTGGGGCACATTTGAGTGAGATACCAACAAAACTCCAAAAGATGAACTGAAGACAAGGATTATGGCAGCATTCACCAACTTAAACAAGGAGACCCTTCAGAAGAGTTGCAGGAGATTCCAAAGTCATCTGGAGGCCATGGTTGAAGCCAATGGTGATTTGATTGAATAAATTTACTCTTTAGTATTTCAAGATATTTTTATGTAATTTTAGTCAATATATCTGTTAAAATGAGATGTCAGTGTTACTTTCATTTTTGCATAATTTAGATGACAATTTGTCCATCGTTCACTGTATAATCTTAAAAAATTTAAATACAATGTCAGTCATCAGCATCTGTTTCCTTGAATCTCATTCTTTTATTGGCCTGTTTCATTCACTCTTAGTAAAACATTGCATCCTTTTGTTGCCCTGCTTGGGGTTAAATGATTAAATTATATAAGAATTTATTTCATATTTTTTTTAGATAGCAACTGGCTTGCTCCTATTTCTCTCTGTTTGTATGATAACTGCAAACTTCCCAAGAACTGAGATTACAATTGGTGTGTCAGAAACAAAAAACTTATATAACAACAACTACTGCTTGAAATGATCTTTCTATGAAAGTTTGACAACTGAACACTGATTTCTTGACATCCTCTGTTGAAAGAAATTTTTCTGTATCAACATAACAGAAGTAAATAAATATTTCATACCCTGCCTTGATCTTAAGTAAAAGATGATACAACTGAAATTTGCAATGTGATGCAAGTTATTAAGTGTCATCATACTTGGTTGATTGTAATTTTGGCTAAGATTGTTTCCTTTCTTGTAGGTTGTGTATAATCGTGTAGATTATACACAACCTTTTTAAGTCATCACTTATTTTTAACTCGACATATACTTCTCTACTATAGAGAGGATTTCAAAAGAGTTTTATACCTATAAGTGGATCTTAGTAAACCATTGCTCTAACCAATCAAAGCTTCAGTAGAAAAAAATTCCAACCAATGGGTTTCATTTTACTCTAAACTCAAGTTTCCAATTCTATCAACAATTCACATGCATTTCTTTATACCAACATCTAGATGAATGGGCCTTTTTTATTTATATCAGTTGTATAAGGCCAACATTTTTTTCATCTTGAGTTCAGATAACCCACAAATATTTTGTAGTGCTAGTTTAACTGAACATTCACTTATATATAAACCTTTCTATGTAATCCATTTAGATTATCACAATGACTTAGCCAAAAAGAAGGGATTTAAATACTAGCAATACACTTATTTGTTATCATTATTTTATTTATATGTTTTTTTTTATTATTTTTCAATGCTGATTGAATAAAGTCATCATCTAAAAGGCTTTAATGTCACTGCTACCGAATTCCTGTAGCCTACCACTTTATGGTTTGTTCAAATTTGCCTTCCTAGAACAACCCATTCATGGCACATAAAGCTTCCACCCAAAACCAGTAAAGTTAGGGTGTTCTAGGTTGATATTTTATGAGTCCACCATGATTTGTTTTCATTTTTAATTAGTTTCCTAAAGTCCTTACTAAATTTTTGTGTTTCAGTAATTATTTCATTCAAGGCATAATCACTGCTACTATAAAAATCAACCGAAAATACATTACTACAGAGACACCGAAATGCACTAAGGCACCTAGCAAAAAATATGGAAATCCACATCACTCCCTCTGATAAAAGAGGTGAGATTGTGATGATGAACTTGAATACATACAGAGGAAAAATTAATTCACTACTCAACAATACCAATAAAAATAAACAAACAGAAAATAATTACTGAAACACAAAACTTTAACAAGGAGAAAACATATCAGGGTATAGACTCATAGAATATCACCCTATAACACCCAAACTTTACAGTTTTTCTAAAACCCACAAAACAGGTATCTGATGTGCACTATCATCCCAGGAATAGACAGCATCCTACCATAAACTGGCGAAAACCATAACAAAATTTCTAACCCCTCTTCTTGAAACGATCAGTCCATCTCATGTAAAGAACTCAGGCAGCCTTGTTGAAAAACTAAGGGAAATCATCATCTGATAAATTTATGGCCAGTCTAGATATAAAATCCCTTTACATCAACGTCTCAGTTGAAAAATGCCTAAATCACCCCCAAAAGCATCTAACACACACACACACACACACATATATATATACATATATATTATTATATATAACTTTATTCTGTAAAGAATTTTTTCTGATTTCTTGACCATTGACAATCCCTTTTATTTTTTGGCTAAAACAAATTTTAGAAAAAGAAAATTGTAAAATTTGGCTTTTAATCTTTTTCCACAAATTTCAGAAATATTTTATTTGTTAGTACAGAAAATGATTAAATGGGGTTGTTCTGGTGTAGCGGTAAAGTTAGTGGGAAGCAATAAAAAATATTTGCTTTACACATGAAACTAGAAACAACAAATTGTTCTTATTGAAGTGGTAGCAAATGTTAGTTAATAAAGATAACAAAAGAATTGTGAGTGAAAAATATAATATATTACTACATGAAAAATTAGCAAATGTGATATCAAATTTAAGAAGACTAGAGAATGCAGTAGTCAAAATATAACGATAAGCCACCAAAAATGAGGATACCAGTTGAAATAATTTATTGAATAATAATAATACTTTGTCTTCGAGCTTCAGACAACAATAATCCATTGTGTTCAGCGTAAGATGGTTTATTTTTTCATAGCACAGTCCATATAAATATTTAGATTCTATCTTTATGCTTTTCAAAGGAAAGAGAAAATAGAAAAAAAAGGATTACATAGAATGTTCTATTTACAGAACTCTTGTTGCAATAAAAAGATAATTTTTTTTAAGCTGTAAATATTTTGTGAGTCTCATGTCGGGAATAAATATTATCTAAATGGTAAAGTCAATACACTACATAACCTACATTCAACTCAACTGACCATGTTGATTTTCTGGGAGGCTTTTTACAAAAGAAATTATTTTGAACTTCTTTTTTAAATTACAAAAAGAATATAAATTTTAAGATTCTGTTGCCTAAAAATAAATAGAATAATTATAAAATATCCATTTTGCATTTGTAAAAAAAGACATTTTCATTTGTATAGTTAAGTAAGGTAACAAGTAATGATTGAGCATTTGAACTCTGTCCATTTTATGTGAATTATGTCTTACATTGTTTTAAGAATACTTGCAAACAAGTTTTTTTTTCTTATATCATTTTATATAAACTTAATTTCTATAGACAAAAGAATTATAAAACAAAGAATATTTAAGAGAAGGAGCATCAAAGTCAAAATCCTGAAGAATTATTATGATATATGTGTTATAGTCCGGTTCCTTGTACCACGGTGATAGTCCAAGGTAGAACCAATAAAGAAGAACTCGAACACAGGTATGGAATAACACAGATATATTAAAAACAGGAATATATACAGAGAAGTAGAAGTGTTAGTATGAACAATCAGGTTTAGCCGAGAGAACAATGTAGTCTCGACCAGTACCACTATTCCAATGTCTTGTGGTAATTGTCTGAATGCGACTCTGTTTTGGACTGCCTCTGACTTGACTCTTGACTTGACTTGAACTACTGACTGACTCCTTGCCTACTCCTGAGGTGCAGTATTTATTAAGTATGGAATAGTCCATTATTATTATTATTATGGGTAAGATCCTATAACAATATGAAAAGCATTTTTTCATTTCACTGATGACATTTTTTTTTAAGCTTTCATAATACTCTACAAATCTTCCGTTTATCTTTTCTCTAAGTTTTCAAATGTTGGTGGCTAGTCACTCCTTTGCCTTGTATTTTAAAGTATTATATTTGTCAACCGATAATCATCCATTTCTACGTTTTATTTCAAATCTCAGTTCACTTCCCTTAAACACACTTAAACCAATTTTGGACAATATAATCAGATATTGTTTTATTTATGTCCACTTCCAAATTCTCCAAGAAGAATAATGGGATATATTATAATTGTTCATATAATAAGCCTATTCTGTCAGCAACGACATTAAATCCTGATCACTGACAATCCCTTTCTGCTGCATTTTCAATATTTTAGTGGTTCACAACTTCTTGTTCCTTGTGGCTCTCAGTAATATTTGATTCTTTACATCCATTCCAAAAGCTCAAATGTAGTCAAAGAAAAAAATAAAACTGATTATTGTTCTAGATCATTAGATATAGATTATCATTAGAATGAATGTTAGCAAGGCAACAAAGTCACTAAGATACAGGGAGTTACTGAGTGTGAAAGAATATAAGAAAAACATTATTAACAAACAAGAACAAAAGAACAGAAATTAAGAAGACAAAGGAAAGAACACAGAAGATATGAATTGCATGAGCCAAAAATATTTATAATAAAAATGGATATGTTGATGAAATATATGTTTAAATGAATTTATCTTAAGCAGCTATCAAAAAATAAAAAAAATAAATATAGTTTCATCATCATCATCAGTCCCATGAATGGTTGTGGGTGCAGGATTGCTGTGCAGCAGAGCATATCTCCCCAAATGTCTTTATTGCATGCAAATATCTGAGTCTATGTGAATGATCTTCCAGTGCATTTAGTGATATTGTCCGACCATCTTTTTCTTTGCTTTCCTCTTCTTTTTTTGCTTAATGTTATACCTTAGAAGATGGCAGTGAAAAGATTTTTAACTCTTATGAGGTATCCATATCATTTCAACTTTCTCTTATTGACGGTGGATATGAGGTCTTTCAAACATATTATTCTTAATATTCTCCCAGAATTGGTGAAAATACTGTGTATAATCTTATCAGATTACTTTGTTTAACAAAGATCAAATTTTATTAAAAAATAGAATTTTTTAATTATTTTGTAAAGATATTCAGAGTTTTATCAATTGTTCATTTTTATAGCACTATACTTTAAAAAAAAATATTTTCTTTTCCCAATCTGAGAACGCCATTACCTTATTTTTAGCAGAAGTTTCCAACCAATCTAATGCAAGTCCATATAAAAACAGTTTTCATATACTTTTTAAATCTAGATTCGCTTGACAGGAAATTAATTGAAGAAATCAATATGAAACATGTGACCAGCAAGTTTACATTAAACTTTAGTGCTTGTGTGTTGCGATGTGAAATTTTTCCCCCTTTGATTTATGCCCCCTTTCAGTATTTTCTGACATTTTCTGACATTGGACATACAAAACTAATTTTTGACCTTCAGAGTTATCATTTTTTTTTGGATTTGAACTTCTCTATTGCTATTTTGTTGGGACTTTCGTCTTCTGCATTTTTGTCCTTGGCCAGGTCATCCCTCATTAGTCAACCTGATCAGCTAAAGCTCCCTCCATTTATGCCAGGTTTATTGCAGACTAGCAGTAGAGCCTGGCGTTGCCCAGGGATGTAACAGTAAGAGATAGATCAAGTATCGACCATCATAAAGACTGAAAAATAAAAATGACAAAGATTATTGTTTAAAGTTGACGGACACGCATGTCTTAATTAGTTTTTTTTTTTGTTTTTTTTTACGAATTGGTCAAACCCAAACAAAAACATTGTTTTCAATCGTTATGAGTCTATCGATTGAATAGAATTTTATTATAAACAATTGTCTTGTAAATGGAATTTTTAAAGCATTCTGAATGTAAAAATAAAGAAAAACGTGTGCAAGACAATAAGAAACACTACCTGCCAAAAAAGTGAATTTTTGTTAAAATTGGTTGAAAAATGTAGGAAATCCGATCCCATATATAGACGAACACAGACACACAAACAACCTGGATTTTATAATAAGTATAACTCGATATGAGTTGTCCCCCTTTCAATCTGGTGACAGAATTGTGTTTTATCATGTTTTCAAATTGATTTCGTGCAAAAACAATTGTGTTTTTCCAATTTTTGGCACTGTCAGAACCATCGCAAGGTAATTTTACGTAGTCCTGTGATTTTTTGTTGAAATTGGTTGAAAAATGTAGGAAATCCGATCCAATATATAAACGTACAGACACACACACAATCTGCATTTTATAATAAGTAAGATGCCTGATTTCCATAATGCAATATACAGCAGAACTCCTAAACTCAAACTAGACACTCAACCATGCCTTCAAGTAGCTGGGTTACACCACTCTCGGCAGTGCTGAAATACTGAACTGAATCATCAACTCACTATCGTCAAAGCATATCAGGAAAGAATAAAAAGTTGGGTTTACTATTCTGGATATTATTACCATCAGGGAAATTGGAAGCAATTAGATTCTCTTTTGGTAATGTTGGCAGATATCTTGTTTCTAACACTGGCCAATGGTTGTGAAAATATTGTCAATATTTGTAAAAGATCAGAAAAAATGAAGCCAAATATCCCAGAACAATAAAATTTGAAACTAGATTAGAGGATAAAGTTCAAGTTTCTATGAAATAAAAAATTAAAATAAAACAAAGGCCCCCATGTTAGAAAGATTACATCACTGATCTTCATTCTTATTTGGTGTTCCATAATTGTAACCTTGTGCCAGACCTTTAGGAATTATATTTCTCTCAGTCTTTATTACTATTTCTTTCATGTGCAATATCCTTTCAGAACTTGGGTGATCATGGCTCTCCACAATTTCCCGTTCTTTTTTGGTTGCTCTTTTGTTTCTTCACTTCTCTTTGTCATTGCTGTCCGTGTTCTGCCATCCATTTACCCAGCTTCATTAAACAGGTATTCACTGCTTCCCCCTGCTTCTCTTACTTTCAAGATGTCCTGTGAGTGTTAAATTCTCCAAGCCTTCTTTCTTGATTATATGTCCCCAACATTTTAGCTGTCTTTCTGATTGTTAGTACCTATTCCCCTTAACATTTTCCCATTACTCACATACTATGTCCGTAGTTGCTTTGACATTCATCAGGAGAACCTTATTTCTATCACTTAAATTCTCTTCTCTGTCTGTGAGGAAATTGTGTGACATTTATTGCCATATAAATGATTATATGTTGCATAACAGTCCAGATCTCATCTTTGTTAATAAGGATATTTTCTGATCTCTCAATACTTTGCTTAGTTTCTAAATAAGCATATTTTTCTATCCCTACATGCCATTGGATTTCAGTGTTCCACTTCCTATCATCTGTTACTACACTAAACAGATAGTTAAATATCTACACCAGTTTGATTTTGACATCTCCGATATGTAACTCACAAATTGAGCTGCCTTTTTTACTCACCACCTTGCATTTTGTTTTTACAGTTAACTACTTGTTTTTTCTTCTTGCTTCCCATGACTACTTTGTCTAAGAATTCTTTCAGTTTTCTTTCTGGATCTGGTACCAGTACAGTGTCATCTGCATAGCATATGTTCTTATGTTCACTAATAATATATTCTGGTAGGTTTACCTGTCCTCTTAGGATTATCTCATTGTCTAAGTAAAATAAATCCAGTGAAAAAAGTACATCCTCTTTCTATTTCTGTGTATTCCCTAAATTAATTCTCTATCTGCAAGAAAATTTCCAGTAGAGGTTACATTTTATCTTGAATATCTTTTTCATATAATTAAAGCTTTTCTAACGTTTCAAGCACCTTTTCTAGTATCTTATCAAAAGCCTTTGTGTAATCTATGAAACATTTTTCTGCATTCTTGCTCTGAAGGCATTCTAATCATAAAAATTGCATTTCATGTTTTTCTTGCCCTATTTCCGGTCTATGCTATTACATCAACTCATTAGATCCTAATATTTATTTTAGTTACATAGCTCATCAACCTCGATGTCTAGTGAAGCTTACAGTCAATTGTACCCGGTTTCTTTGCCAGACTGATATACTAAAGTTTTCCAGTATTTCACTGCTGTTGTATATTTCATTTTTAACTTCAGTAATCTTCTTGATCTCCAAATCATCGAAAGCTGTCAGAATTTGTATTACAATCTTATTTAATTCTGCTGCTTTGTTCCTCTTTATCTTGGCAAATGCTGATCTAGCCACAGATTTTCTGTATATCTCAGATTTCTCTCCTGTTTTCCTGAAAGACAATTCCAGTGTATTCCATCTCTGCAGTGCTTTTTAATTTTCAATTATGGTTATTCACAATTTAGATTTCATGCAGCCTGCTTAAGAATATATTTACTGTCCTTCTATTTCTTCCATCTTTTTATGCTGGATTTTATGTATGATTGGTGGCATGGTGGAGTAATGGACAGCCACTTCAAGTGACGAATCAGATCACTGTTTGAATTCCAGTCAAATTAGTTGCATTCACTTACATGTAAATACTCTTAAGAAAGGGATGAATCCATCTGTTTTTCCTCCAGCTATGGGTGAATACTGGGACAGACTGGGTCCTATAGCTTTGGGTAGTAACCAGTCTAGAAGAACAACTCTGAATTCAAAACCTCTATGTGTTAAATAGCCTTATTGATGTGCAATTGGTTAAGTGTGGTGAGTAAGGCTACACCACTGGAGAGATGGTCAATCAGGGAGGAGTTCCTTCAAGGAGTGAGAAAGTCCTAGATTTGGATCTAACGAGCTTTCATTCCTGGTATCTATGTTCTTCAGTTGTTTTTATTTTTATCTCTGTTTGTCATAGAGCCATTCCTCTTCTGCTTGTCTGCTTTTATTTCTGATATTTTTAACATTGTGTATCTTTGTGATTTCTTGGTATAATTTGTTGTCTCATCAGATCAAGAATTTAATTTGTCATCCATTTATTTTTTTGTCTTCCTTCCCTTGGGACAACCTTTTAACAACGTGACTACTGTTTCCCTTTAAGTTATTCCACTTTGAGTTCCTAACATGTTCCAAATTTTTATTTTTTAATCAATTCAGCCAAAGAACTGTAAATGTATATATTTGCTTTCAAATGGAGTCACTCTAAAATATTACAGTTTAGTCAATGCTTTAGGCTTCTTTAATTTTTGTAATTTTACCTTTTGTCTACACATGATTAAGAGGTGATTGTTTCCACTGTCAGTGCCTGAGTATATTTTAGAATGCAAAACTACATTTCTAAATTATTTGTTAATAATAGCTATGTAGTCTATTTGGTTTTTAGCCTCCCCTGCAAGGTTTTTCCATATTCACAATCTTCTTGGATTTTCTTCCAACCTGGTGTTGCTTATTACTTGGTCATTTGCTGTGCACCAAGGAAAACAAAGTCCTTAAATCTTTACACATTGATTCTTTCTTACTAATTTCCTTGTCTTAGTCACAATGTTTCATCTCCTTTTTCAGAGGGCCATTTTATTTTGGGAACTTTAAATGGAGCCCTATATTTTCCCTATAAGAGTAAACTTGCCATATGTGGTTTCTTAAAGAATTTCATACAATTGCCAATCCTTCTCTGTGATGTTGCCCTGCCTCTCTACTCAATTGGTATGTACTAATGCACTATCTAAATTTGGAGTTGAACTCATGACCTTCATAGGAAGCAAATTAGCTTTGTACCAATGATATCTTCATTAATTTTGTTTTAAGTCTTAAACCCAATATTCAGTCCTTCCTGTTAAGTAGTTCCTACACCTAATTGATATTTATATTCAAACTGCTGACTAAAAGATCTGAGCATAACATCATACTTTTATCTATCTAATTTTCCATTGTTGTCCTCTATTATTTTTACTTTATTCCATAGGAGTTAATATGCATCCCTTCTTCCATACATGAAGAGCCATACCGGATTTCAAAGTTTCTCTACAAATTATAACATTTTTCATTGAATCAACATCAGAATGGAAGGTTACTGGAGATACCCCAACAAGCATTTTGTTTAATTCAGTAACAGGATAAAAAATTGAAGCAAATTTTCTGCAATGAGGAAATATACTTTGAAAAAGAAATGAGAAATGGTTGTTTAATAATCTGAAAAAAACAGTTCAGACAACAAGCAGCAGTTGTCTGTGCATTTAAAAGATAAGCCAAAAGACATCTGCAACCTACTAAGTTTGAACAAAATGAATTCAAAAATTTTTGCAAATTACCACTTTTAATAGAATTAAATCAATGCTCTTTATCAGTTTGAGGCAGAAGTTGTGGAATTGGCAAAAAAAGCCTGGAGAAAAATGGCAAGAGATTAATGTTGCAAGTATTGTGAATTTGTTTTCCCTGGGTCAGAAAGATGTGAACCTCAATACACTGTATGGATTTGGCACAAGAAATACAAACACATGAATGTTGATATTCTGATCATAAGCAAAATAACAGTCCATTAGAAATTGTGAAAAATTTTTGCTGTACTGCCATAATTGCCAAATCTTTTCATAACAACCAAATCCTGAACTGAAAAATAATGAAATTTTACAGGATTCAAATCTGTGTAGAAGATACTTATACTTTGTGGTTATTACAGATTTTAGAAATATAAATTTATTGATATAATTACTTACTGAAAACACCTTTTGTTCTGATCTGAAAGAAATAATGTCAGCACTTTATAATTATATGTTTGGATGGCGTAATGGTTCCATAGAGCTAACATTCTCATTTCCTAAGTATTCCAATTGTAAAGAAGAAATTTCACAGACAGCTTTCCCCTCCAAAATAACTGCTATTCTATGAAACAGCCTCCAATATGAATGCTTTTTTGAAGAAAACAATCTTATCTCTTCAAGGGTCGATCGTTATCTATCTCCCTTATTCTCATAACCTTCACTTCCAACTACCTCCTCATTCATTAATATTCCACATCTCATTCATCATAACCATTTTAGCTATAACTTTCTGGCTAGAGTGACTCTCGAGCCTTGTATTAGACAAAATCTAATAAATAAGAAAAGCTGAAAACTTACTCGATTCAAATGCAGGCAATGAGAGAATACAAGTGTAATTATCCAGATTTTGTTTTGTCATGTCGTTAGTGCGAGTGAAAGTTGTGAGTTATTTATTTAATGAATTCTACATGCAATCATCTCATTGTATTAACAGAATGGGTTTAATAAACAATAATTTTCTACAAGAATAAAAGATCTGTTTGAACTTAAGCCAATTGCAGTTTCAGAATTGTAGCCTGGACACAAATTTAAAGGATATTTACTCTACACTGATTCTTTTTTACACTTCTTGCAGAAATAAACCAACAGAAATAATAGTAATTATTCTAGATAGTAAATTAACTTAGTCTTGCATAAGGTTACAATAGCAGAGTACCCAGTTAAAATCAAATTCACTAAATTAGCAATGACTATCACTACCCCAGGCACTCACACTTATATGGAGAACAGATAAAAAAATATCTAGTACAGTGTAACCGGGATATAAGAAAGTTGTCGGGACTGGAGAAGAAGTCTCTTAGATCCAGGTTTCTATTATATCCGGGTTTGGTCTATTTTATATACATTAACACAGGCTCTAATTTGGGACCAGAGAAAATCTCTCTTATATCCGGGTTACACTGTACAGTTATTGGTTAGAGGTCATTATGACAAGAAAAGAAGAAAGGTGAAGTTTTTAAATGCAGTGATTTATCTTAAAAATTATGCAAATTAAAAAAAAAAGAATGTTAGACGCATAACATAATAAAATGATAAATGAACCTTTTCTAGAAACAAGTAAAATAAGTCTTTTTGTATACGACTGCCACCGAAGGAACTTGTTTTGTTATTAGGAGATCTAAGCTAATAACCAAATTTAAGTAACATTGAACCTGATGAGTACTTAACTGAATGACTGCTAAGA
This sequence comes from Acanthosepion pharaonis, assembly GCA_903632075.3. NCBI lineage: Eukaryota > Metazoa > Mollusca > Cephalopoda > Sepiida > Sepiidae > Acanthosepion > Acanthosepion pharaonis. Next base: position 211,025 of record CAHIKZ030002294.1, on the reverse strand, counting down.
AACACTAGGTAAGTAAACATTGGCATTGTGCCAAACTAAAATAATTTAGACTCAGATATATTCACTTTTCCTACTGTTATGCTGAAGACTCCAGTTCTCATCTGATAATTGAAATTAAGCAACATTAAACCTGGTGAGAACTTAGATGGGTGACCACATAAGAATATCAGGTACTATAAGCTGCCTGTGATCACAACCACATTAAAAACAGAATAATTTTCATGTGATTTTAATAAAGTTTAATATTTATTGAGCAAGTTTTTTTTGGGGGGAGGGGTTAAATTTTCATTTTTTGTTTTCTAAAACTTGCGTTTTTTATTTTACCTGGCACAATTATTATGCAATCTAAATTTGGACATTTGGTTTACTCCCTCCCCTATCTTTTATATACACACACACACACACACACACGGTAGCTGAAAAGTTCTGAACCAAGAAGAAGGATCTTCAGCCATGAAATGGACACTGTGTTCCATATATTCACCCAAAATTCACATTTGGCATTTTTTTTTTTCAATTTTCTTCAAACTTTCAAAAATGAAAAATTCTAATGTATGATCATTGATATAAGGATATTGAAAAGTGGCTTGATGAGAATTTTTCAGCAATCCTCTGTACATATTATTTTCACATTGAAAAAAATCATTTATCTTTTGAGATGATTTTTAAATTAACTGCTATATATAATGTTCCCTCCCCCATCAAAAAAAGGTAGAAAGAGAGGGGGGGGTTTTTATGCCTCCTCTCTAGGACTATCAATGAGATGAATTACATTTTAAGTGATGATAAGGTTTCAATCCCAAAGGAGCAATTTTCAGTCAAGAACAAACTGAAACATCAATTTCAAAGTTTTAACATTTTCAAATGAATCTATTACTTTGATAGTGGATAGAATAAAATTTTAGACACTAAAATTACAGTTGAGAAGAAAATACTAATTTGGGGGCAAATGATTATTTTCATTAAGAAATAAAGAAAAGCAAGAGGTACTAAGATTACATGATAGTCTGTAGTTATAAACTTTTAAACTAACAGTGACTAATAAATTATGACCTAGTTACTAATCATTGAATCTGAGTGATAAAAATTACATTAAATTAAATTTAAATAAAACCTATAACTTTGTTTTCTTTACAAAACAAATAGATGTTGCTTTTTAAAAATAATTACAAATTTAAAATATTTTTGGATAGCAATGAAGCATTTTATTAAACAGTTAATTTTGAATATTTCTGATTCCCAATAATCTTTAGGTGACTTTGTGAAGGGCTATGTCTAAAGAGATTACAGATCTCCTCAGATGGTTCCAAATGGTTGAAAGGACTCAGAAATTATTTATCAGTGACGTAAGGATTGAACCCCAAATCCTAAAATTATGTGAATTCATTTTTTTTGGTTTGTGTTTATTTCCTGCATGGTGATTATTTACAAACTAAACATTATATTATTAAATCTTCTTTATGTGTAGTGCCCCCTCAGGATATAGATCATCATGGCTCTCCACAACTTTCTATCATTTCTCCTAAGACCTGTTCCACCATCCACTTACTCAAGCTCACTCAGTATGTTATGCATTGTTTTCCTCTGTCCCTCTAAACCCTCTATCTCATGAGTATCAGATTTTTCAAGCTCTCCTTCCTCATAATGTGTCCCAGAAATCTTAACTGTTTCTTCCTGGTGGTAAATGTTAGTTTCCTTTTTGTTTTCTCCAAAACTTTGTTGAGGCTCACATGTTCAATCCACGATATCCTCAGCATTCTTCTGTAGAACCACATTTCTGTTACTTTAAGTCTCCTCTTCATCTTTGAGGAGATCACCCAGTACTCACTGCCATACAGGATGACAGATATCACATAGCAGTTTAATACTCTTTTCCTTGTTTCTTGCAAAAATTTTTCTATTTCATAGAACTCTGCTTAGTTTTTGAAATGCTTCCTTGATTATCCAAATATGCCTTTGGATTTCAGTGTCACACTTTTCGTCCTCAGTTAAAGCACTTCCCAGATATTTAAATTTCTGTGCTCGTTTGATTTTGCTACCTCTGATTTGCAATTCACACTTTTAGGCTTATCCTTTTGGTAACAACCATACATTCTGTCTTCTTGCAGTTAATGTTTAATCCTTTCTTCTTACCTTTCTTCACTACCTTCTGCAGGAGTTTTTGTAGCTTTCTTTCCGTGTCCTTGTCTTACATCCCCTATTTTTGTATAAATGCTGAACTCATTTTCTATCTGTATGCAGGCTGCTTGCTGCCAGTATAGGTTCTTGATTATTCTAATATCTTTCCCAAATATGTCACAGTTGCTAAGTAGTTCCAACAGATCTTTGTGGCAGACTTTATTGAACACCTTTGTATAATCTATAAAACGCGGGTACAAGTCATTCTGTATTTGTATTGCTCTTTCTGATAACATTCTGAACATAAATATTGCATTCCTTGTTCCAGTGTCTTTGAAAAACCTGCACTGTTCTTGTCCTCAGTCTGAATCTGCTGCATGCACTATTCATCAGAATTTGGATGATCAATTTCGTTATATGGCTCATTAAGCTGATTGTCTGATGGAGTTGTATTTGTTTTCACCTGGCTTCTTAGGCAGTGCTATGAAAATAGATTTACTTAAGTTTTCCAGTATATCACCACTGTTGTAGATTTCACTTATTATTTCTGTAATCTTGTACTAAGCCGAAATTGCATAAGGCCTTCAGCATCTCTATTACAACTCTGTCTGGCCCTGCTGCATTGTTTCTGTTCAATTTGAACAGTGCGGATTCCACTTCACATTTTAATATTTCCAGTCCATTGATGTTTCTGTGTATTGCCAGTTGTTTTCTTTCATTGTGGAAGAGTTCTCTGATATATTCGTTCCATCTCTGGAGTATTTTTTCTTTCTCTACTGTCAGTGTTCCATCCTTGGATTTTATGCAGCCTTTTGATGAGCATGTCTTTTGTTCTGTTATTTCTGTTATTTTTTTTTTATGTATGTTTGCTTTACTTATGATACTTATTCTTATTATTTCTGCACATTTTTTGCTGAGACATTCCTCTTTAGCCTGCCTGCATTTTTTTTTCTCTGTCCAGGCTTCTTCATGTCCATATTTGTCTTGGGTGTTCTCAAAACCAGGTGTTGGCTATTACCTGATCATTCACCATTGAACCCATTTTCCCTACTACATTCATTATGGGTTCCTAGATCTAAATTTTCCAACCATTTCACCATCCAGCTACTTTGGCATTCAAGTCTTTCATGACAATTATGATTTCTTACAATTTGCATTGGGCTTTGGTGTCATTTAGCATAGAGTAGAACATTTCAGTTTCTTTTCTGTACTTTGTGCTGTCAGTGCATACACAACTATAATGGCTATGTTGAAAGCTTCCCCTTCAGCTTAACCATAATAATTCTTTCAGATAATTGACTGTATCCCAGAACACATTCTCTCATGCCTTAGTCTAGTATTAATCCTACTCCTCTTTTATTTTTCTCTCTTCCTGTGGGTATGATCCTGTGTTTGTTACTGACAAAAATCTTCATTGTTTACCCACCAGGTTTCACATATGCCCAAGATGTTGATATTTAACCTGCCCATTTCTTGTTTTATATTTTCTGTCCACAGTGGTTTAATGTTCTAATATTCCATATCCTGAAAATTGTATTGTGTTTGATGTGAACAGTCAGGTGACACATCGTTCATGTCTTCCCTTACTGGGTGAGGGGTCAATCCCAAGCTGTTTGAACCCCTTCATGCTGTTTATGCTAACAGTTGCTTGATGACAGGTGACACTGTAGAGCATGTCACTCCTTACTAGGCGAGGTGTTAGAACCAGTATACTTAACCCCCTTCATGTCATTAAGCTTTATATTTTGTTTATTAAATGCTATATTTCTTGGGATTGATAGTGGAGTGGTTTCCCATTGCCTTCTCCATGGTCATTTATTGAGACACCACCTCTGTTTAGCTGGCAGTTGACTTATCAAGAGTTCTTCCACAATTTGTTAGGTTTTATTTTTCATCCTACAGGGTTGCTAACAACCCACCTCACTCAAAAGTTGGAATAGGGTAGCTGGTTTAGTCACCAAACTTTTAACAGTACCATACATACATACATATCCATACAGATTTTCATATTGTATGTATGTGTTTTATCTTAATTTTAAAATTGTAAGAGGATTACATTCTGTAATATTCAATTGCAGCCAGAAGTTTCCTAGTAACTTGAATTCCCACCCCTTGACTCTTCTAGCACATTGTGTCTCTCGGTGGAGGTGATAGGGGAGAGACTATGTATATAGATTGTTTCAGTTATTTATGCTTATTATTGAGTTTTAACTTCAAAATCACGTTACTTATCTTCTAAGAAATTGTGCAGAAAATAAATTTAAACTTGTCACAGTAGATTTATTTTCCCTTTAATTAAAAACAAAGGAAAAAAAAGGCACTTACTTGTGAGCTTCATAGTAAATTTCATATTACGATTCATATTAAATTCAGAGTAAGATGTACAGCAAAACTCAAAGTAGATTTTAAAATATAAAAAAAAAAAAAAAAAAGAAAGAAAAACAACTAAGTTTCAGATGCCTCTTGATTCCCGCATTTTGAGTTAAGCATCATCTTGAATTATTGTCCCAAATAACTTATTTTCAAAATGTCTTTTAAATCGCATGTCAGGATTGAACACTTACTTCATCCTCGCTCCTGCAGTCAACAAATTTGTAATAAGAGCACTTGTGTAGTGAGTACATTAAATGAAGGTACTGAACAGGGAAGGAATATTATATAGATAGTAAATTAAAAGTGTAAGGAATACACAGGCTGTGATTATATATATATATATATATATATATATGAGAGCTATGAAAAAATAAATTATTAAGTTTTTTAACTTATAAATTCTGGCATCATACACTGACTAAAAAAAAATAATTGATCAGGAAGTTGATTTATTCTTGTCACTTATTTCAAGGTAGGTACACAGAAGACAAATTGATTCATCTGTCACCAATGTGACCATAAATGCTATAAGCCATGAACTAATATTTTTGTGTTTAAAAATTGAAGTCCAACATATTTCTAATTGCAACAAGAGGAAATTAAATAAGAGGATTAATGATAACAATCATTGTAAAAATGTAAACTCAGAGTGATTGTGCAGAGAAAAAAATAAATGAAGAATGGACATCTATAATAAATATTTAAAAACAAAAATTTACAAAATAAAAATTGAAAATTAAAATAAATGTAAACAACAAAAATACATGATGTCAGATGTTAACTTGAGTCTTACTCTTGAAGACACATTTACAGCATTCTTTTATGGCTAAAAATATGGCACATCAGTGTCATTTCAGCTATCTAAAGAGGATGGATGAAAGAGATTCTTAGATTTTTATGGTTAGAATTGATCTCACTGGTTCTGGCTTTAATGAGATTTTGGTGTACAGATCAAAAAGATTTAAATATATGTCTTTTCAACTACTCTATCACCCTTGTGCATCCCTCACTCTTTTTCTCATGCACCCCTCTCTCTCTCTCTCTTAAATAATCATTCAATAAATTCACACCAAATATACTTCTTCATATTATCAATACTTGTGAAGCTGAGCATCATTATTTTTTTTTCTTTAATTTTAAAACCCTGCAGGTTTCTTTACACTATTTACATTCAGATGAATGTCCTCATCTTTGTTGTTGTTATCACAACATTTCAGTCATCAGGCCCTGCAGCCTTTATCAGTTGTATATAGGTCTAGATAACCTACAGGGAATTTCAAACTGCACCCTTTATTTAATCTGTGGGGGCAAACTGTTCTCATTCCATTGCCCATACCTAGGGATAGCTCATCTATTTTTATTTTTTTTTTTTTTAGTCAGTTATTGCTTGCCCTGTTTCCACCAAGTTCAAGTACACACTGCCCTGATCCAGGGGTTGAACTCACAATAACTATGTCACCCAAATTCACAAACAAACATTTTAATCTACTAGGCTATTGCCCTGAACATTGATTTGTGAGTTCAATCTTTGGGCTGGGCAGTATTTAGTGGAAACAAGGCAAGCAATAATTGAGCAATAGTAAAAATAAGAACTAGAAAGAATATCCCTAGACTTGAGCAGTGGAATGAGGACATTTTACCTCTGTCGATTAAATAAAGGGTTTAGTTCAGAATTCCCTGATGGAACTCATCTATACAATCCATTGCTAAAGATATTGGAAAAATGGTTCGCTCATTCTGAGCTATAGATTACCTCTCTTTCTTGCATGTTTTCTGTTTAAAAAGTGTCAGATTAGATCTAAAAATGGAGTATTGATAGCATATCTAGGTTGTAGCTGCTAAATTCTAATTTTCCAGTCTTGAATACAGTTCAAAATAATTTATTTGGTCTTGTGGAGAGAAAGTGGAAGACTCATTCAACATTGCCCACCGGTCACTACTTTATTGCTATATCCAGGGCAAATGTTAACATGAGATCCACTCTTTAGCTCCACCAGTTTAGACCTTTACAATGAAGATATACCATGCCATGTTCATGGAGTCAAATCACCCTCATTTCCTCTATATTACAACTGTAAAGAGGAAGTTCCATTCAGCCCCTACCTCAAGGAACAGACTCCTGTGTGGATGCTTCCCTGAATACTACAATCTTAACTTCAAGTCAAGGGCCAATCATTATATAGCATCCTTATACTCATAATTCTGTGGAAGAACTTAGAATTTGTAAACTGGTAAAAACATTGAAAGATGCGACTTAAAAAACACATCAACAGTTCAACAAAGCAGTCAACTTGTTTGAATGATACATTTGAAGAGATAAAATGCCTTTTCTCTACAAGGAAGTTGAACACCAGTTCTTTTATTGCAAATATAACACCATGAAATAATTTAGGAAATTCTTCCTCTTGCTGCAGAGTCTTGTTAGCAAATCCAATTCACGAAGCACAGTGCCATAAAATGTCAAAAATGGGAGTGCCTGAATGATGGTGGGTCTAACTCAAGTGCAAAAGCTTAATATAATACACTAGATACAATACCACAAAGTAAAATGCCTGGAGTGGGGGACCTAAATTTTCTTTAAATCAATCCCAATGTTCAAAATCTTAAATTCACTGCAAAATATAAAGTCAAATGACTAAAGACTGTGGATGGGGCTTAAATTAATTCCAACAATTTATCTCAAATTAACAGAATCAAAATTGGAATTATTCCATTATAATAATTGAATACACAATTTAGCTAAAAGATGACATAAGATCAGAGAAACAGAAAAATTATTTTGATAGCTGAATAATGATGCTATAACTTTGTGGGAATGGAGAAAATCATAAAGAATGAAAAATGCAGCAGTTATTTTATGCGATAACATTTTTCCTTGATTCACTGTTAATTATTAATCACAGAATTTTCAGATCAAAGATTACTTAATAACTGTGTCAATACACAGACTTATTGATCCACCCTAATGCTTGGGTGTATTTTAAAAGAAACAATCATGCAATCCTCCTACAACTTAAAACTGTACTTCTTTTGCAAAGCCTACATTTTCGTGTACAGTATCATCTGCTCAGAAACACAATGACAGCATTATGAATGGTTTTGTGCAGAATTTTCTAGATCACAGTTTTTGTTACTGTTAGATTTTTGACTTCATAGCCAACTTTGGAAGACACATTTTAAAGTAAAAGAAACCATTTCTAAAGATTTCTAAAAAAGAGCATACTATGATGAAAAAAGGCCCCAAATTTGATTAAAAAAAAAAAAAAAAAAAAAGTTTCATTGTCAAAATAAAATTTTGATTTCTTGCATTAGTATAGCGATTTTTAGTGCCCTTCTTGGCATTAAAAACAGTTTTGGAAATTTTTGTAAAAATCAAATAATTTTAATGACATTTTCAGGACTTTTATACAAATGAAATTTTTTTTGAGAAAATCTTGGTAATTTTTTTTTTTTTAGCATCTGTTACTTAATTTTATGAAATTTCAGTTTCTGTCTCTTCTTAGAGAATTTAAATCAATTTGTTTTTGTTAAACAGAAACACTTTTTAACAAAAATCTACTCCGATTCATAATATATTATTTATAGAAGCAATTAAAAATTAAGAACACTATTGTCATAAAAAATGATAAGATGAACAATGAATTTTTGCAATTGTTTTCATTTTTTTAACTAAAAATCTTAAAATTTTGCATAAATTTCAGCCTTCTAGGTATTAAGTGAAAACTATGTTTACTAATCATAAATGGAGAAACTTAATACAGGTCACCAAACACCATTATTTGGTAAAAGAATTGATTTTTTGTATGCGTATAATTTATAAACGTGTCCATTTTTGCAAGTACGGACAGCCATATACGACTATCAGAAAATAAAAGAAAGAACTATAGTAAATTTGAAGTCAACATTTATAAAATTTAATAAAACATTATGGAGAATATTTTCCTAATTTAAGATCACGGAGTACTTCAAAATTACATAAAAAAAAAAAGGCGCTCACATCATTTTCTTCAATTATGTTTTACAGATAAAGTCTCCTTAGAACAACATTAGAACTCATCAGGTTGTCAACATGTCAAAACAGCTTCTGTTGGGTTAAAAATGCATTTCTGCAATATTCTAAGCTTAAAGTAATTAATATTTGTTTCAAACCAGATTCATTAATTATACTTTAAATCAGCTAATATTTCTAATGCAATATTTCAGAAAAATATACTTCATTTTTGGAAGATTTTTTAAGAAAGAAAATGATATTGTGATGAAAGACAACTAAAAGAAAAAGGAAAAAAGGGGGGTGCTAAATCGAAAAAAAAAAAAAAAAAATTAAAAACTTCCAGTCAATTTAAATTAGTTTTCTTAATGGAAATATTAAAACTAAAATATAAGCTTCAAGATTTTTTTCATTTTTTAAAATTCATTGCTTTTTTTTAAAAATAGGTAACTTTTTTTTTTTTTTTCGGAGGTACCTACGTTTTCGAATTCTAAATTTTACCTTATAAAATGAAAAACAGAAAATGAATAAAATACGAAGATAGGAAATTCTTTGCTCATCATTAAGATAATTACATGTGAATTGTGAACTGATCAGACACTTGAAGACTCTTGGAATGGACATTTCTGACTTAGAGTCGAGATAAACAGTCAGGATTATGAATAAATTTTAAGACGTGCAAACAAGCACTGCTCAGAAGAGAAGTGCAGTACAACTTTAATGCCTTTTTTTAATATTTAATTGACAGGTGCTGTACTAGGCAAAGTCTTTTAATGAGCTTCAGTTTTGAGAAGCTTCTCTCTGCAGTAGCAACAGAAACTGTGAGCGTCAAAAACAGCCGTAGAGCAATCACAATATTTGGCACTGTTTCTTGAACTTGCCATCGATAAATCCATCTCAGCCATTCGATAGCCGATGATTTGGTCATCATGGTCATGTCACGTTCCACTTTGGAAGCTGCCGCTAAAAAATCCCGAAGTCGGAGAACTTCCAAAGGCAGCCTAGATACGTCTAAGTCAGCACCGTATTCGCTACCGAGAATTTTAAATTTTCGCTCCAACTCGCCTTCAGTATCTTCCAGGATTGCTTGCGATGATAATCCAGCTAAGACAGTTTGCAGATGAGACATGGAGTCAAATCTTGCTTCCAGTTAATTTACAAGTCAATCATGACATTCGTAAAGATTTCTCTTTACGTCCTGCACAAGTGTTTCACATGCATAATCTTCCTTTTTCTCTTTCTTCTAATCCGCTTTTTCCATTTCCTTGCACTTTGTTTTACTTTGATTAACCAATTCGGACACCAGCCTGTCCCTGTTTCGGTTAAAGAAAATTTTAGTCGCATCCATGTGGGTTACACACACATCCAAACCAATACCAGATTCTTGAAGTTTCGTTTGGATGAGATTTATTTGTCCCAGACTTTCTTCCCAGTAAAACAAATATGACATGAAGGAGAAGTTTTCAATTGAAAGCAAAATGATTTGTGCATCCCCTCTCGTTTGAAGATTTTCTGAAGCTGAGGTTAATGAATCGAGTGCCTGAATCACTCCTTGAAATCCGGTTTTCACTGCACGAATAGCTTCGTAACGTGCACTCCAACGGGTGGTTACCAAACGCTTCATCATGACCTTCACATGCGAAGATAAAACTTCCCACCGGTGATTGGAAGAGGAGAAAAATGTATAGAGTCTCTCAATCACTCCGAAAAATGTAATGGCACTTGCATTCACAGCTGAGGCATGAACACCGCATAAATTCAGACTATGATTAGAACATGGCACAAATTTAGCTTTTCCATTTATGTTTCGTAGAAGACGTTGAACACCACCATGAACTCCAGCCATACTAGCCGCATTGTCAAATCCTATCCCTCTACATTTTTTTAAATCAAGTTTCTCTTTCTCCAGTCGATCCAAAATCATCTTCTTGATATCATAAGCTGTCTTCCCATGTTCAGTGATAAAACCAAGAAATGATTCCCACACCTCCACTTCTTTGTCTTCAACAACGACATATCAACAAATGAAACTCATCTGATCAGTATGAGAAATGTCCGGCGTGCTGTCTAGTATGATTGCAAAATAATTGGCTTTTCAAATTCGATCCAATATATTTTCCTTTACGTGGTTTCCCAAGATATGAATGAATTCATTTTGGATTTTCGGTGACAAGTACCGCCGGTTATCATTTACTTCTTTCAAGTAATGCTTTCCAAGAACAGGATCATACTTGCTCATAAGTTCAACAAGTTCTATAAAGTTACCTTTATTGGAACTATATACATCTTCTCGATGACCTCTAAAAGGCAGGTTCTGTTTCGTCAGAAACTTCACGACATCAAGTAACCGTGTTAAAACCTGTCTCCAAATCTGTCTTTCTTTCATAGTTTGTTCTTGTAATTTACTGTCAAGGGTTTTACCTTTATTAAGGGTCATTTCCAACATCTTCCATTCCTTGAAAGCTCTTTGGTGGTCAGACGAATTTTCATGTTCAGGCATTTTTTAATTAAGCTTCCAGAACTTTTGAAATCCTGGATTTCTTGCTAGACTTGATTTGCGTTGCTCTGTCTTCAGGAAGAGGCGACAGCAGAAACAATAAAGAGATTTGTTCGTCTTTGAGTACAGCAACCATGATCTCAAAACAGTCTCTCCATTCTCCATAGTTTTGTAAAACCAGTGTTGTAGCATTACCCTCGGACTATTTTTCCCCGGTCTTACAGTCGGAGCAAACGGTTCATCTTTGTTTTGAAACTTTTTAGGTCCCAATGTTACAAGATCAACAAGCAACTGCTCTGAGCAAGTTCGTGGCCAAAATGCGATGTCTTCGTACACAGCAATCTCTGTTTTGCCTGTTCTATTTCTTTATTTTCCAGTAACTTCATCAGTTCCTTCTTCATATTCATACCTGTCCTTACCGTATGCACTGGAGCTCTCTTCCTTTGGCACATCATCATTGTCACCTTCAATTTCTTTAACAACGTTAATTCCTGCAGGAAATTCCTCTTCAACTTTTATTTCTATATTTGTCTCCACCATATTCGCATTTTCTCCATGTTCCTCCCCCTCCTAGTTCTGATGTACACTCAGCATCCTCGTCTTTGCATTTTGCTTTAGCTACATATTTCTTCTGTAGGAAAACATGTAAAAATGCAGCACATTTTCTTTCCTCGTGTTCTCTGGTAGCTTTCAACTTGCGGTAAGCCGCACCACTCAGTTTTTGCCGTTTACTCATTCTAATCGATGAAAAAAAAAAAAAGAAACAAATAGGAAAAGAGCATACTCAACGGCATAGGGAATTTTTATTTATTGTACTAAGATACAATTTGGCACAAGGCTGAAAATGGGGTTGTAAAAAAAAAAAAAAAAATGATAATTTTTTTTAATCCCCAAAACTTAGCTAGACACATTCATGACCCATTCGCATCTTATAATGGCATAAAAAGTGTTGCTTAAAAATAGAAGTAAATAATTACAGGAGTTTATCCTATACAGCCAATGATTGTTTAAATCTTTTCTTAAATTCAATTTTTAAAATTACTATCCTTTTTTTTTTTCTATACATTTTTTTATCCTTTTTATTTCATTCTTATATTCAATATAATAATTTAAAATTTAATCCATAGTAATGGTCGTAATAAAAATAACTGAACATTGAACATTTGTATTAAAAAATCATTAAAATTTTATAAGAAATGTTCACCTCTGATACTTGCATTAACTTATTCTCCAGAGAACTGACTGACAATTAATTTTTTTTCAAAAAAAACTACCCCCTTATTATTTTGCCGGCGTATACTTTTTTTTTTTTTACGGCGTTATGAAAGATGGTAATGAAACTAAACTAATAAGGACAGAAATATTTAATAACAATTTATTTATTTTCATTTCCATCAGTTCAGCCGGTTATTTAAAAAAATATTTTGTTTTAAAATAAAATTTTTTTTAAAAAAAAAAAAATTTAAAAAAATAAAATAATTAAATTTTGAAAATAAATTTTAACTTTTTTTTTTTTTGTTTTTTTTTTTTTTTTTTGAAATTTTAATCTTTTTTTTTTTTTTTCTATTTTTTGTAAAAAAAATTTTAATTTTTTTCAAAGAATCTCTTTCCCCAGACGTGCTTTGGGGATTCTATTCAGTTGAGTTGAATGGAGATTCTACAGTTGATCCTAAATGAATATTTAAAAATATTTTAAAAATCGTTCTGGAAGAATTTAAAGCGTAATATTTGAAAATTTTTTACATCTAAATAATCTTAACTTAACTTTTTTTTTTATATTAAAAACTTAAGATTTTTAGTTTGTAATACTAATATAAAAAAATTTATCTTGTAATATGCACTAGATTTGATTTTTTTGAAATGTTTAGTTTAAAAATTCTAAAAAAAATTTTTATTTAATGTAGAATGTTGTTATTTTCATATAATAAATAATTCTAAAATAGTGATTTTATGGAAAATCTATTGAAATCTCTGAAGAGCGTGATATTTATACAGTTTTTGAGCTTTAAAAATTGCAAGTTTAGTAAAAAAACTTTCGAAAATGTAAACAAACTTTAAATCGCGTATATTTCTGGTTCTACTTTACTACGAATGTTTTTTTTTTTTTTTTAAAAAAAAATCCAATCTTTTTTTTTTCTAAAAAAAAACCAATTGAAAAAAAAAAAAATAACATTCATTTTTTTAACAAGTTTCAAAATCTACAGTTGATCAGTCTGGGAGGAGATTCTACAGTTGAGTTAAGTTGGGGTGGAGATTTTACAGTTGATCAGTCTGGGGGGGGTCTTCAACTGATCCAATGTTTTATATCAACGTTTTTTTCAAAAAAAAAAAAAAAATTGGTTATCTTCAAGATACGCACTCCCAAATTTTTCAGCTTTTTTTTTTTTTTAGGAATGCCGCCTTCAAATTAGCAGCAGGAGTCAGCCTCATACGCTTTTTTTTTTCTGCTTTTTTTTTTTTTTTCTAAAACTTGTTTTTTTTTCTGAATTCTTAAATAATTTTTTTTACAATAAAATTAATTTGGGCATTTTTCAATAAATATATATCAATGAATTTTTTTTTTTTTTAATAAAAAAATTTTTTTTTTTTAATGAATTGAAAAACTTTTTTAAACAATGAATTGAAAACAAATCAAACATTATTTCAGAATTTCCCGAAAAAAAAGATCAAAAAAGCGCATACGAACTAAAGCTCCTGCTGCTACTATGAAGAGAGCATTCCTTAAAAAAAAAAAAATTTTGGGATTGCGTATCTTGAAGATAACCAAATAAATAAACTTTTGTTTTTTTTTTAAATAAATTTAGACTTTTTTTTTAACGTCATAACGTCAGTTATGTTGAAAAAAAAATAACGGGGTTTTATTTATTGTGCAGGGACCGGCAAAATAGCCTCTTCCTAATTTTTTAATTTAAATGAAGGCTGTTTTGTTCTAAAATGTTTCAATTAAAAAAATAAAAAAAAAAAAAAAATTAAACTTACGTTTTTTTTTTTTTTAACAGGTTTTTACCAAGGATAACTGGTCAGTCCAATGCTGTGTGTGTAGTGCTCTGAGTGTATATGGTGGTCTGTTCCAGGATTGGCACCACAGACTCATAAAATATATCATGGGTAAACATCATTGGGGCAATAAAAAATAAAAACCAAATATTTCTTAAAAAACCATGTGCGTTATCATTTACTATCAAAATCAAACTATAATCCTTATTTTGATTCAATGATTTTGCTCTTAAATCTAATCAGTATCCCGTGATATAAAAAAAAAAAAAAATATCGGAAATTTCAATTAATCAAATTATTAATTAAACATAAAATAATAATGCAAATATTTTCAAATTTTCAAATTTCATGGACAATAAGAGAAAAATATAAATTATAATCTAACAAAAACATTTGAAAAAAATGCGATATTTTTTTATTTTATTTTTTTTTTTAATTTTCCGCCCAAAAGACCTCTGGTTTGGGAAGGAGCGCAACTTAAAAAAAAAAAACCAATTTTATTTCTCCATAATTATAATCTTAAAAATCTTAAGACTTCAAAGAAGAAGACGACTTTTCTTTTATTTCTTCAAGCAACTTTAGTCTGAATGAAAAATCGTTCGTAAATTTTTTTAAATATATTAAAATCTCGGAAAATATGCTATCCTACATTGGGAAGTTTTAATCATACATTTTTAGATAGATTAAATAAATCTTTATTTAATTACAAATATTTCATCTTAGGCAGAAGGGTTCGAAGGCTTTCAAAATTCACTGTAAAATTTTTAAGTGAATAAAATGTAGGTAAATTGCATCAGAGGAAATTTGTTTTTTTTAATCAACCCAAAAAAAAAAAAAATTTGTTTTTTTTTTAACTCCACCCAAAAAAAAAAAAAAAAACACGGTATAAAAATTCTTTTTTTTTTTTTTTTTTTTTAAAAAATTAAATTTTCCAAATAACTTTGTCAGGATGTTCACATCGTAAATTTAATTTTGTTTATAGCTGTTCTTCTCGATATTGATCTTTCTAAAAATGTAAAAATTAGCGATTGGAATTTTTTTTAATTCAAATGACCAAACGTTGAAACCCTTCTGTTAAATGATAAAAAAATATTTTCTCAAAATTTATTTTTAAATCAAAGAAGCTATCCATTATAAAATTTAATTTATTAATGAAAATAAAATACCAAAAATTCATTAAAATTTCAACATGTTCACAAATTGATTTTGAAATCATTGAAAAAAAAAAAATCTTCGGACATTTTATTTTTTTTTTAAAATAATTTTAAAACGATCCAAAAATTATTTAGGTCGATTATCGCAATACAAAAACATGGTGGGGGGGGCAAATATATATATATATTGGTTGTACAAAATATACAATATAGTGGGGATGTCTCTGTCCTGGTGTGGTCTTGTAGTCTCAGCAAGGTCGCTCACAGCAGGGCCAGATCAAAGTACCGGCATCTCAGACAGTCGCCTGAGCTTTATTAAAAGCTGAGGTCGCCAACAGGGCGGCATGTCATGTGTTTGTGATCTTCCACTGTGTGGAGATTGTCCAGCATTCACTACCATACAGAAGGACTGATATTACATAATTTCAATACTGTTTATTTTTAACAAAATTTTCTTATTTCTTAATTCTTTGCTTAGCTTTTGGAAGGTATCTTTCACTATCCCAATGCATCTTTGGATTTCAGTGTTACACTTTCCATCCTCTGTTAAAAGACTTCCCAGGTATTTAAATTCTTGTACTTGTTTCATTTTGTGGCAAAAACACATCCTTGTCTTACACCCCTTTCTATTTTTGTATATTTACTGAATTCATTTTCTATCTTTATGCAATTTTGCCTTCATCTAGACTTGTCATTATTAACACTTATCTTTATTCTCTTGTCAGTGAACTCTTTTTACAAAATCATTTATTATTTAAACTTTAGACTTAAAAATTTTTATTACTTAAGCTTTAAAATGTTTCACAAACAATTTATGTCATTACTTAAATGTGAACTAAAAATGATTGTTATAAATAATTGAAAATGTTTTATAAACAAGAATAAAACTTGTTTTGTTTCACAGTAACTTTGTAACTTTATTCAATTATTGTAACTTTATTCAAATGTGTCTTATCAGCAACAGTTCAACATGCAAGATCTTGTATTATTTCGAACTATTGTTCTCATCTTGGTTAATATAGATTTTATTATAATAAAAAAAAGAAGAAAGCGATGGCTCCAAAAATACATCACTAATGTCCTTCGGTGGTGTAGTGAATATAGGAGTTGATTATACAGCTTCTACTGTCATCTAGTGATCATGAGTTCAATTCTTGGATCAGGTAATGAAGCACTGATTCAGTAGGAATGAATAATATGAGACAAAATATAATAATAAATAGCAATAGAATAGCTGTAGACTTGCATTCTGTGGGGGAAGTGGCTGTAGGGTTGAAAATAATTGGCATTTTACTATGAATCAATGATCAACAAACAAGTCTTGCAGACCATTGCAGATCATGTTTGATTTACAAAGCTTGAGGGAATAATAACACTTTTATTCAATGATAGGAATCTAGAGAATACTTTTAAATAACAAATTTGACAACATACTCACAAAATATATTTTCTGGCCAATGACAATGCACCATTGATAACCCATATATTTATTCTTTCTCTAAAGCTGATCCATTTGTTTATAAGCTGATGCAAATTGTTAAATTTAATAGCTCTACTAGGATGTCTTGAAGGTTAGTCATAGTCTTAGTATGAAACATACCAATCCCTTGAATAATTGCGTCAGCAGAATAATCACTGATTTCAGAATTAATCATGACCTCGGCACAACATATCAATAAACTGTTACTGATTTCCAATTTTATCTTTTATTATCTATACAAGCAATATTGAAATTCAACTAAGAATTTTATTCTTGCTAATGAACTAACAAATATATTATTAGGTGTGTGTGAAGAAGTTCTCAGCACATTCCAAATGGAACCTAGAGATTGAAGACTAAATAGATAACTTTTTATTTTTAAACTAAATATTCTGGAAACTTTTGCACACACTGAATACAAACAAACTGAATTCTGTACTGATGACCACCTATGTCTTGAAGGGATATTACATTTTAAAAAAAAATAAGGAAAAAATCCTCCTTGGGTGTTAGATGCATATGATCAAATATTTGGCAAATAGCAACATTATTCTATGCCTTTTGTATCTGTCAATGCAATACAGCAAGAATTGTAGTGGACAAACGGAATGAGTCAGCCAGTGTTCCATCAGATCTCAACATGTACAATGAAAGACAGGTCTGATGATCATAGGGATCAGTATAGTTGTTGAACACCTTATAAAATTTGTTGAATGGCATGGGTATTGGGTAGTTATTGTTACAGCAAGTGTTTGGTTACAAAGAAAAGGAACAAACAAGGATTAAAATTTAAACATGTAACGGTCAAAATTCAGAACATGTACAGTTGTGTGAAAGGTGAGAAAAATTGTTTATATGTGGTTCCTTAGTTGCCATTGGTAAGGAAAGTGATTAGGTGTAAGGGTGTTCAATTTGTTGCGCTGGTTGGCCAAGGTCATTAGTGGAAATGACATATGCCTTTCTTCAGGGATGAAATCAACACTGGCGAGGTGTTTGATAGACTGGCAGTCATGTGATGAGGCAAAGGTGTTGAAGCCAAACTGCCTGGTCAGGTGCATTGGTAGGGGCTGCTGAGGTTATGATGGTGGCTGAAAGGTAGGCCCTGAGTGGTTAGCAAAGCTATGAATCTGATTTTGCTGGAATAGTTGGAAGAAGTCACAAACCTGACTTTGCCAATACAGAGGATGCCAATGTTAAGAGTCAAGAGAAGTTACAGTTTGACATACGTCCTTCTTCATGCTGATGGGTTGGCAGACGTGATGCTGAGATGTTAAAGCTAAACTGCCAGGTAAGGTTCAATTGCGGGAGTTGACGTAGGTCACAGTGGTGGTGACATGGGAGGTCTGTGAAGGTTGATCAAGCGGAATGTCTCTCTTGGATTCTGGTCAAATGTGGTATCAACGAAATGGGGTTCATGGTGGTGACAATGAAGTAGGCCTGGAGTTGGATGGCAAAGAAATTGAGGTGGTGGTGTTGTGAGACCAGTGGTATTGAAGCTGGCCTATTGGCTGCATTCTGCATGTGCTAAGTTAGGTGAGATTAGTAAAGCTTGGTTGAGATCATGGTGGTGACGAGAGAGGCGATCATGGGGGTGAGCCTGTGTGTCAACAGGTGGCCTTTTGGCCTGCTGCTGTGTCAGTCGTTTACATGGGGCTTTTAAGCAAATCTGATGCCCCCTCCTCCAGGTTCATTTTTTTTTCTCCAGGAATGTTCATGATTGGCTGTTGTATTTTATTGTGGGGATTTTTGTAGACTGGATATGATGCTCAGAGCCCATACAGAAAACAACTTTTTTTTTGTGTATTGCTTTCTTAGCATCCCCAGCCAGCTGACATTGTAGAGTGAATCAAAGAGATTTAAATGCAGCAGAGTATAACAGTAGGCATTATCTTGTTGGAGAAGCACAGAATCTTCTTTTTGCAGAAATGGTATCAGGAGAATTTGAAAAATCTTCTGGTTGTAATGAACACTGTATAATGTTCCCTCTACAAAGACCAAAGGCACAAAAGAGAGTTTTAACTTATGGAATCTTACACTATAATACCAGGAGTTGAAAATGTGCATCAAGAAGATGTCATTCCCCATGTTTATGTTGCAAACACAAATAACCATCATTTACATGAATGCAGAACCTGATCTCATCACTGAACACTAAAGAGCACCATTTAATTCCACAGGTGATCACCTCTTCTTGCACCACCACTGGAGATGTGCACAATCTGGCTAGAGACATGTATGCATATAGTTCTACTGCAAATAAACAATTTCCCAACAGTCTGTGTTGACACTTCCTGGGGCCACATTTGCAGTGATCTGTGCTGGTGCCTTTACAATATACTGCTATTGGAGAGCATCTGTAGTAGATGACCCCAGGGCTGAATTAACCATTAAGCAAAATAAACCTGTGTTTAGGGCATTAAGCGGGGTACCACAGAAATTGTTATGATATGACATTGTTGTTGTGCAGTCTAAAGAAATAAGTTGAACATGGTTAACAGTTGAATCTGTTGGGCAATATTATGAATGGGGAGATGACTCATCTGTGGCAAATGTTTATTGTTATTCTGATTGGTTCATAAGGGAATAGGTAAGGGAGATAATAAGGTTTTTATTTATTCAATACATCTCCCCTCTTGAATAAATTAGTATTAATAATTAACTTGATGGGATTAAATTTTTGTGAGAAATTAAAAGATTCTATTACAAGTTCTATTAGAAGCTGGCTGTGGCTTATTTGACAGCAGCTTCTCAGCTGCGATTGGTTCTTTATGGCTGAGTTCCCAGAGCATTAGTTTTGTTCTGGTTTGGAACTGATGATCAGCCACTCTCAATGGTTGTATGCACCTTTGGTTCCTACAATATCTACTTCCAGATGGTGTTTCCATAGTGTACATTCTTTTTTTGCACTACACACCAAGACTCCATACTAGCACATACTTAACTTACTGATTTATAGGGGCACCAAAATCTTTAAGTGATTCAGGTTCCTATGGGTCTTAATCTAGTCTTGGGTGAAGGAATGTTCATTTGACCACTGTTATATTATGTCTAACATGCACAGCAATTCTTTTAAAGGATCATCTTACCTTTTGTAGGTGCACAATTTAATCACTCTCATATGGCTCTAATCAAATGAAACAAACATCTCCTTCTTGCATTGGACTCTTTCACTATACTAAACATTATTGAAGTATGCATCATCATCTAAGACTCGGACACAGAGGTTGCACTGGTATGAGTGTTTCTAGAAACCAAAGACATTGAAAATTTTAATATATAATATCTGCTATTCCCATGCTAAGGGTGGTAGATATTTGCTCGGCAGTGTATTGCCATTTTATTTTCAATCAAGGTATACACTTATATAAAAAGGTAAATATAAAGAAGTATCAGTATTTACATGTAAACAAAATAAATTAATATATTTTTAGTATTGAGTAACAGAAAAAGTTTATTCAGTTTGTTAAAAGAAAACTTTTCAGAACTTTGTACCTTTCTCAGTAAAGAATTGCTCTAGGTGCCTTTTTTTGCAGTCTTCTTGGATCATTTTTTTTATTAAGAGAATTTACTAAAGACCAAAATAACTGAAAATCCCAAACTGTAATATCTGCTGACTATGGCAGATGAGTGAATATTTCACTGAAGAGGCAATCATTTTGCCTGATCATCAAAGAAACATTGTTTGGTTAAATCATTCATAATTACTCCTTTATATTTCAGCTGCATTTTTACTTTTCTTAAAAAAAATTATAATATAATGAAATCTTTTCCTATTTTTTCCCACTCTCAACTGTAAGATTAATATACAAAAGTTATTTTTTATAAAAATGCATTCTGATGTGACAGCTGTCAATTTATGATCAAACATAACCTTTCTGGATGAAGTAAATTAAAACTAAATACTCCTAATAACAAAAATGGAATTAGTTTTTGACCAATACAATATTAAAATATACTCTTCTTTAGTCTTTTTAGTCAGTGATGGAAATGGAAATAAAGTTGAATCTGCAGTAACTTTTTCCATTAAAAATCACTTTGTTAGTGAAATCTTTGCAAATTAGTTTGCAACTATGTACAGCAAATAGATAAGACAAATATTTGTTTGACCCAGCAAATTTGGTTTATTAAATCCAAATAAAGGCATAAAATGCTGAAAATGTTACTTATATTCTTTGTGAATGAACTAAATGCTTCTGCTGCTTATAAAACAGCAAAAACAAGGAAAACCTTTTGGCTAACCCAATATAAAGGTGGTCACATGATCTGGTATATTTCACATATATTGTTTCTTTTGCAATCATTTTTAAAAACAAATATGACAGCCATAAAATTTATATTAATGAATCTATTTCCAGTCTGTGCTGTATATTCAATTATCATTTTGCTGTAGAATGGATCAGAATTATGGTTAACAATAAAAAAAATGAATTCAATAATCCAAACAATTTTTGGAATTTTCTAATCTTCAATGATCTTTTCTCAATTTTTATCAGTCAACATTTCTGTTTTGTGTGTTTTTGGCCAAATTTCATTTTCTTTCTTGAGGTAAGCAATAAACAAAAATATGAAAAAATCTCATGAAAATAACAGTGCATTGCTGCATTTTAGGAACAAAATATAAAGTAATTCCTATATTTTAATAGAAAGGGGAAAAGCATCATTTTCAGTTTCAAATACCATAGAATGTAGTTTGGTTTGTTTTATGGCATATCAACCTCAGTGGGTTATTTAATGCTGACAAGATTTTTTTTTCCAAAATGTATAGCTGGTAATAATTTTTCTTCAAAAATTTATTGCTAGTAATAATATTTTTACAAAGTATTTCTGGGATTAAAACCCATTTTTACACTTCCATAGTGTTTTGACCCCAGTTTAGGGGTTAAATATTTACCTATAGCTGGGACCCTACAGGTGCTACCACCACAAGTTAGGGGAATAGAATTAAACAGGTGGTTCCATGCAAAAACCTCCTAAAGGCCTTGCTGTTGGATGTAGTTATTTGTGTTATCCAGGACATGGCTGTAGTTTATCATCATACCCAGGACAGTAAAAGAATGTAAACAATGTTTCCAAAAATACATTGGCAAAACATCCAAAAAGTTTTAAAAAAAAGAACATATGAACATAATTTCTTTTCTCAAAAAAAACCAACTTTGAATGCATTTTTGTGTTTATGAAATGGAATAATCCATTATTTTGACCTGGAAAATACATTTGAATAAAAGAAGATCTTCACATGTTTTGCAATTTTCTCATGAAACCAAATAGTGATTATTATATGACTTCCATATGATTCAAAATTAATAGTCCATTATTCATGAGGTATTGACAAAACAATGTGGGATAAAACAATCCTGAAAGGAAAAAGCACAGTTTAAATTAGTTAAAACTTGTTTTTAAAATATTGCTATTTTCTATGTATCTTTGTCCCTTCAGGACATGGGGTATCATTTACTCTTTACAACTTCCTATTCTTTATTGTCTCATCTTTTTGTCTTTTCATTTCCTTCCCTTGTCTGTTCTGTCATCTATTTACACAAGCTTTTTATATAGGTTAATGTTTGCTTACCTCTTTCATTCCTAACTTCAATATATCACATGGCAGAATGGATAAATTTTTCAAACCAGTCATTCCTCATTGTGTCCAATTCAATTTCAAATGTTTGGAGAACCTGGATTTTATGAATTAACAGGAGATTTTTCTTAAAACTTCCTTTAGACATGGCACATGTTATAAACTATGACATTTTACCTCATCCTTCTGTAGAATCAAAGGGTTCTGTTGATATTCAACCACCTCTTCATCTATGAGGAAATTGTCCTAGTAATTTTGTGATATATATGGCAACAAAGATGAGGACAATGTTTGGCACTAATTTGAATATTTCAACAAAATTTTCCTTTTCAGAATTTTTTTTTGTTTTTCTTTGATGACATCTAGAATTCTAATGTAAAATAACATCTGTGTCATAAATTTGTCAACATCTTTCATAAAAGAGGAAATATTTTTTATAATTTTATACTTGTTTGATTTTGAACTCTAATTTTTGTTCAATAATAATGTTTTTCAAATAGATTGAAAAGGACCACATTCTACCAATTGTTATTTTGACTTGTTTTTTTTCCTGCTTTCCTTTAATATCTTTTTCTTTGTTGTTCTTTAATTTGCCATTCTAGACATCAACACAGATTTCTCATTTGTCTATAGTTTCAATGACCAAAATTATTCTATCCAGAAAGGAATTATGATTTATCTTTTGAAACTGAAAAATATTATTATAGATATTTTATATCTGGTCTCGAATGCAATGGATAATTCTTTTTATTCTCTTCTCTGTTAATTATATATCTAAATCTTTTTCTCTTGGGTATTGTCACAACAGAAAAGACATTCTCACATTGTTGTACAACTTTTAAACACATCCAAAAAAGAGATATAATATAGCTACAAACGGTTTTCACAATTATGTTTCTCTGCTACTGGAATCTGAGGCAATGGAGAAAGAAAGGACGTTGACGATTGTGACTCTCCACAATTTCCTGTTCTTTTTAGCTCTTAATAAATTTTGTATTTTGCTTCTCCTAAACTTTTTTCTGTTATCCATTTACTTCACTTGCTAGGTAGGCTCTGCATTGTTTACCTCTTTTGCTCTTGCCTTCAAACTCTTGTGTGAGTCAGCACAAATTTTCCAAGCCTTCTTTCAGGCCATGTCATTCTCATCATCCTGCTGTAGAACCATATGTAAATTTGCTAATGAAGTCTCTTTTTCATCCATGAGGAGATTGTCTTATTTTTTTAGTAAATGTAATATAGGACGCCTGACAAACTGTCAGTCCCCCTATTTTACACCCTTTGTAGGAATGCCATAAATGGGTTCATACTCCTTATAATTGATCCCTCACCTGGCAAGGGATAACAAATCAGTTTTACAAGTGACAATGGACTGTCATCTACTGACTGTACACTGTCCTGGGTAAGACGTTAAACTACATCCTGCAGCAATTGGACTCGGATCGGGAGGTTTTGAGGAGTTTGGAACCACCTCTTAATTGCTGGTGTTCCCAGTTCCACCCTGACCATCTACAATGGTCAAAAAAAAAAAGGGTCCCAGCTATATATAATTAGTTAACTATTACCTGCAATACTTTTTTTAAAAAATTATTACAAAAAATACAAGTTTGAAGGAAAAATATTACTAAACAGATTTTTGACAAAAAAAAATATTACCAATATAAAAATTTTGAATTGGCATTAAATAACCCATTAATAAAACATGATATGCTGAGTAAAACAAAATAAACCAAACCAAAAATCCAAACCAAACTGATATGTACACATCAAACAAAAAATAATCAACCACACAGAAAAACAATAAAAAAAAAAAAAACAAAAAAGTGGCACGAAAATCCTTGGAACTGATATTTTTGGATGATATTAATGAACAAAGATGATTTTTTTTCTTTAACATCATCACCCTTCAGGATGTAGACGGCTATTGCTCTCCAATTTCCTTTTCTCTTAGTTTTTGTGATCAGTTCATTTTTTGGAAAGTCATTGTTTTTCTATTGTCTTTTCTATTGCTTAGAATTCATAGATGTCCTTCAATGATTAAACTGATTGCCACCCAAGACAGAGAACTCAGTCTTCTACGATGTGGAAGATCATGGCTCTCCACAACTGTCTGTTATTTATAGCCCTTTGTAAATTTTTGTCTTTTGCTATATCTCCAAAGGAATCTCTGAACTGCCAACCATTTACACAAACTTTTAGGTTGATTATGAAAACTACTTTCTTCTGTGCTTCTTGCCTTCAGTATGTACTGTGGATGTTAAATTTTTAAGCCTTCTTTTCTCATTATGTGCCCTAGAGAGTTAATCTCTTTCTGATGCTATGTATAAGTATCCTTTTCTTTCCATTTCTTATGAAACATTGTTGTTGCTCAGTCTCTGTGTTCAGTCTATGGTATTCTCAGCATAACCTGTTATTAAACCCATAATTCTAGGGTGAAGAAATGGATTCATGCCTTTATTAAGGTCGTTAGAACAAAGTGAACACAACAGGCAAGATCAAAATTTCAACTTGATTCACTATCTCCACTTTTGTATTTTGAATAATCATTATGTTAATAAAAAATTTTTCAAAATATCACAAAATTTAAATATCTGGAAAGTGTTTTTTAATAGAAGACAGTAAATTTGACACCAAAATTCAGAAGAACACTACTTTCTAAAAAGCTAAACAAGAAAATACAGCTAGAAACAAAGAAAAGAGTGCTGAACTGTTATATAAGTCCTCCTTTGTGTCCAGTGAATCCTGGATGTTTTTCTCAAAAATGAAGAGGAGACTTGAAGCAAACAAAAGATGTTCTACAGAAGGATGTTGATTTAAAAATGCCTAGACTGAGCATTGATAATGAAGAAATTGTAAAGGAGGAAAAAAAAATAAAAACTTTCACTAGTAAGAAAATAGTTTAAATTTCTAGGGTTACATAATAAGGACAGAAGGATTGGATGGTAATTCGATACCCACATGATATACTGAACACAAGATGGGCAGATATCAACAAAATAGTGGAACTAACCTAACAAACTAGTATAAATAGCAGAATAGGAACTGGGAGGGATATTGAAAAAAGACAAGACATTGCTAACAGCTACAAAATAATAGAAAGTTGTGGAGAGCCACGTCCAGAAGTTCAAATACAGCACATAGAAGAATAATTGGCATTTGATAAATGCCAAAATATAATAGAGAAATAAAAAAAAAAAAAAAGGTGGAACAATTTTCTGTTATGGATAAAAATACATAAATTATCTCGAATAAATTTTTTTTTCCATTTTTTTTTTTTTTTTTAGAAACATTAACTTTTGGGTAACATGAAATCTTAAAAGCCTGACAATTCAAAACAAAAAAAACATTTTCACATTTAAACAACTGAATTGTGTTAGTTGAAAAACCCAACATCTCCAGGAATGGAGATTTTGTGCCTCCGAGCACATTTGTTTTTAGCCTCACATTTTCACTGAGTTCAAAACTCGAGCTCTAACAGTTTGACATCTAATGTTTCATTCTCTCGAACTTTTTGAGCTGCATTTATTTCAACAATAACAGGAATGACACTTCTCCTTGAAGGCAACTTAAAAGCATGATGCAATACATCCTCTGTTACTGGGACACTTTGCAATATCCTCTCCTCTGAAAAAATTTCTTTTTGGGTTAGTTTCATGCTTGCAACTTTGCTCAATTTGAGGTGGGTGTCCCAAATGACATTCCTTGCTAGATCCATTATATCTCTTCCATTTGCCTCTGTCTATTATCAGGGATGTTGTTTGCTTGAGATCTGCCCCATAAATTATCTTTTGATGTGAATTCACTTTCAATAAAATGTCAGGGTGGATCTCATCATGTGCCTACATTTAGAAACTGTGTTCAATTTGGACCAAGTTTATGAATGACCTTTGATTTTAACTTTTAGAAAATTGAGTAAATGTTGGAAGCAAACATGTTCTTCAGTTTATTTAATGCAGTTTGTATGTGGTTGATTTTGATAAATTAGCAAAATTAATTACCGTATTTGATGGCATATAAGGTTTTTTTTTTTTTACTAAAATATCTTTTAAAATTCCCATGTTTTATATATGCCATGTAGGTTTAAAATTTCTGATAGTCTGAAATTATCTACCTGGCAAATCCGATTAGCTTAGACTTTAGAGTAACTTTCATATACCTATTGTCATTATTTAAAAGTCTATTATGCAAAATTAAAAGTGTTATCATTGATAATATTCATTATATTAATTTCATCACATTTAATATTAGTACTTTGTTTCACTAAAATTATATGCAATAAATTCAAATTATATATTTGTAAAATATATTTTTTCATTAATATTTTTCTTGTGATAACTTCCAGTTGCATTGGTATAAATACAATCAGAATTTTTATATCCTAATTATTCCAATAAGACGTTTACAAGACACAGGTTGTACAGATCATATAAAGGAAAATTTTGACTGAATTTTAATGGTAACTACTGTTTTTTTTGTAATAATTGCTTTTTTATTTTTGTTTTCTTATTTTGGATATAATAATGTTTTTTTGTTTAATTTTAATCATGGCTTTGTTTAATTGTAATCATTGTTGTTTAACCAAAATAATACCTCATAAATATAGCCTAGGCTGTACCATTTACTAATAATTTTACTAATTTTTACTATTTATTTTTTTCTTGATTTGCCCTGCTGAAATTGGGGTGTGTCTTATACACCCGTCAAATCTTATAACTTTTAAAACAATTCACATTTTATTCAAATTAATGATGAAAAGCAATGTCCCTTTTGTGATGTTGAAATATGAAGTCATCTTTTGTCTGTCCTTTTTATTTGAATTTTGTTTTTTTGTTATCTCTTCTGAACTTTAAACATGCTAATCCATTTACTCAAGCTTGCTAGATATGTTAAATTTTAAATTTCCTATGTCCTCTTGTCATCAAACTATTTTGTGTAACTATCAAATTTTCCAAAGCCCTCTTTTTTTGTTACATGCCCTAGAAAATTTATAATGATTTGTCTTTCTGATGTTAAAAATATGTCCTTTTGTTTCATTTTCTCTAAAAATTTTTTGTTGAAAAAAGATTCAGTCCATGGTATTCTCAGCATCATTCTGTAGAACCACATTTCTGTTGCTTCAAATCATTTTGTGCAAGATTAATTCAGCATTCATGCATGATTGTAAAAAGGAACAGATATTACATAACAAAACAAAATTTTTCTAATGAAATTTTCTTTCTCAATAATTTAAATATCTGGGAAATGTTTTAACATGGACCATTCAAATGTGACATCATCTGTTAAACACACATTGATATTTAAATTGTTGCATTATTTGATTTTAGTATGTCCAATTTTTAAATTTTTTTGGGGAAAACAAAGAACATCTGGGAGAACTGTATTCTGTCTTTTTACAGTAGCATTTCACATTTTAAAAAATGTCAACCTTCTTAACGAAGATGAAGAGTTTTTAATATTGTTGTTTTTATAGAAATAATTAATTGAATTGAAATCATATTTTGCCAGTTTAGAGAAAAAAGATTTAAATAATCATAATAAAGATCAAATCTGAAAAAGATAATTGAAAACTTAAGGCATTGGTGAAAAAATACTTTATTTTAATTTTGCTATAAATTGAATAGACAGGAAAACAATTTATCATTTACAAATGTCAATTTAGTGAATGGATGGTAGAATAGGGTTTACAAATAGAAAGTGAATAGAAATAAACATTTGTTCTTTGACAGAAGAACTACTGTCTGTTGTATTTATAAAAATTCTTTCTATTAAAACAATTTTTTCAGGATAATAAGTTTCTCATCTTGTCTACAGACACTTTCTCACCGACGAAAAAAGGACTCTCTCTGTCTTTTTTACAAATATCTTTTCATTGTATTAATTTAGAGGCTGCATTTTTCCATGAAACAATGAGTTCAAAAAAATTCAGGCTGGCATTTGAAACCCCTTACTGTAACTTTCTAAAAAATATTTTCTAATGATTTTGATGTTAATGCAAGAAACAAATTGTGGGAACCTCCTTCCAACATATTCTAAATGTCTCATGATAAATAAGTTTGGCTAAAAAGACCCGTCAAATTTTATATCAAAAAAACATCTCAGAAAATTGATCTATCAATAATTTCAAAGAAATGATTTTCTTCAGATCCTCCTATCTGATCTTGCTCCAAATTTTTCTGTAACCCCTTCTCAGTGGCTTTCCCACTTGCTTGGGGTGAACGCCTTTTAAAAAAAAAAAGAAAAGTCCAGTAGCTGTTATCATTCTTGTTCATATTAATGAGGGTTTCTTTCCTAACCTTTTTAACTCTCTGATGTTGAACATGAAATCTTGATGTTCTCTATATTTTTCAAATTCAAGTTAATGTGGCATCCATTTTAAATATTGTGCAGCTGTTTTTATTCCTAGGGTTAAGGTGGTTCCTGTTTTCTGGTCAAAATCTTTGTATTTAAAGCACCAAGATTATAACTTTGAAAAGTTTACATCTTCCCAAGACTGACATCACTTCATTTTTTTAACTCAAAGCCATTTCATTGAGGTATCAAATTTAATTTTCTGTTTCTTAGTATTTAGAACTAAAGGCAGTTTAGGTATAATTCTGAACTGGTTTTGCATGGCATCCATGTGAAAAGTCTTGATTTGGTGAGGCTTACAAATTTTCATATATGAATATTAAACCATGTATAGAGTTGATGTAAAAAGAGGGAAATTATCATGGTCCCATCTCTTGTAAATCATAAAGATACAATTTTCACCAAGAAAACTATTTGAATCTTTGATTCAAGGCATACTGTTTTTTCATTTGTTTTTTCAACACTGGCCAATGATCCCGTAATAAAAAAATAAAAAATTAATGAATTATTAATGGACATGTTCATGGGGAAAAAATATTCCAAAAGTATCTGATGGAGGATAGTTCATTGTTTTGATAGAACCTTAGAAAGAATTATCAAACTTGATTCAAATTTTAAAACAGTATATATTTTATTTTTTTACTTTTATTTTTAATTTTTCCAGTTTGGCCAATAATTATTTTATTGTTACTAGAGCAACATAGAAAATTTGAAAAAAAACATTTGGATAATATCCAATTCCTTGTTCTAAAAGAAAACAGTAAATCATAACCAAAACTTTATGTATCAGGTTTAAAGGAGAGGTGTGTAAATTTTTTAATTGCTAACTAAATAATTTAGGAGACAATATATCTAGAAGGTACATTAATATATATAAATTGTTTCTAGTTGAAAAGCCAAAATGGCAGATGGTATAAAGTTCCTGTTTATTATTTCTGGGCCCTTAACTTCAATAGGTTAAGCTGCAAAAAAAATTGCATTTATAAAATTTTAAACTTGAAGAATGTTGCTCAAATTGATTGCTGCATTTAATTATTGCATAATTTTTAATCATTACCTTTAAAGTTCAAAACAATTTTTTCTATCTGCCAATGACTTGTGTTTAAAAGGTTTGATTTTCCTTTTTTTACATTTTCATACAAACAATTATTTGTATTTTATAGGTTTGATTTTCTTATTTGAAATTAAAATTGAAAATATTATTGATTTATATTTCAAAAAAAAAATCATTCCCAAATATATGTCTGTTTAAAAAAAATCAAAGTAATGAAAATAAATTTACCAAAATTTGTTTTTGCCAAAAAATTGGCCAGAATTTTTTAATTTGCTTACAGAATTTAGCTGACCCATTCCAAAAATCTTTTTGATTCCTAAAAGCACCTAATACAAGAAAAGAACCACTTTTAATGAAACCCTGTATTCGCATAATATATAGATTTCATTGATTGTTAATTTAATTTTTTTATATCTATAACAATGAGAAAATAGTATTTCATTTTAAATTTTTAAAAATTAGTTTGTAATAAAAAAAATCCTTTTCTAAGGGCTAGGTAAAATAACAGGAAGTTGTCAAGTTCATGATCATTGTCATATCCCAGGAATGACATTGTTGCAGACGAATAATATAGATTGACCGAGAAGAGTTGGTGTTAAAACTTTCATCACATTTAATTGGATGGCTGATGTTTCAAATTGCATGAAAAATGTAATAAATTTAAATTTATTTATTTGTAAAAATATATTTATTTCCATTAATATTTTTCAATAAGTGATTTCTTGTATTTCTTATTGGCATTTTTAACAAAAAATTTTTAAAATTAATTGTATTATTCCCCTAAGATTTTACAAAAAAGAACTGTTGTTCAAATCATATAAAAGAAAATTTACAAAAATATTTTAGAAACTTGTGTTCTTTTTTTCAATTATTTTTTGTTTAATTAAAATCATGAATTTTTTTAAAAAAATATAATGATAAATATATGAGAAAAACACCAATTATAAAAATTTTTTTTTAATCGTTAAGTTTTTTATTCTAGGAATTGGTTTTAATCTTGAAATAGATTTTCTTTTATTGTAACACTGTCAAATATGACATTTTTAAAACATATTTCTTATTATGTCCTTTTTATGTACATTCATCTTCCTTCAGGATGTTGACGATCATGGCTCACACAACTTCCTGTCCTTTTAGCTCTTAAATAAATTTTTTTTTTTTGTTATCTCTCCTAAACCCTATTCTGCCATCCATTTACTCAAGCTCCTAGGTAGGTTATGTGTTTTTTCCTATCTCTCTCTTGCCTTCAATGTCCTTTTAGAGTATCAAATTTTTCCAAGCCCTTTTCCTTGTTATTTGCCTAGAAATTTCAACTTCCTCTTTCTGATGTTAAGCATATGTCCTTTTTGTTTCGATTTTCTCTAAAACTTTGTTGTTGTTTACATATTCAGTCCATGGTATTCTCAGCAT
Organism: Acanthosepion pharaonis; assembly: GCA_903632075.3. NCBI lineage: Eukaryota > Metazoa > Mollusca > Cephalopoda > Sepiida > Sepiidae > Acanthosepion > Acanthosepion pharaonis. Next base: position 180,034 of record CAHIKZ030002294.1, on the reverse strand, counting down.
CATTCTGTAGAACCACATTTCTGTTGCTTCAAATCTTCATTTGTGCAGAGATTATTCAGCATTCACTTATAGGAGGAATGATATTACATAACAGTTCAGTTTTTTTCTTTCTAATGAAATTTTCCTCAAAAATACTTTTTGCTTAGCTTTTGGAAGGCAAACTTTGGTTAACCCAATGCCCTTCAGATTTCAGTGTTGCATTTTCCACAACATTGTGGGGAAGGCATTATTGTTCTTTTTTTGTTTTTTGACTAAATAATTAATTGAATAGGAATATCATATTTTGCCAGTTTTTCAAGTAAGGAGTTTAAATAATCATAATAAAGATCATTGTCTGAAAAGAAATGGTAAACTTTGGCACTGGTGAAAAATACATTTATTAAAGTTTTGCATATAACTTAAATAAGTCATGAAAATTAAGATTTTATCATTTACAAATGTCAATTTATGATTTGATGTGTAGGAAAAAGCAAATGACAAACTAGAATTTGAATACAGTGTATAAGAGAGTTGTCGGGACCGGAGAAGAAGTCTTTTATATCCGGATTTCTCTTATATCCGGGTTTGGTCTATTTTATATACATTAACACAGGCTCTAATTTAGGACCGGAGAAAATCTCTCTTATATCTGGGTTTCTCTTATATCCGGGTTACACTGTATTAATTTAGAGAACTTTTTCCATGAAACAACTCAGAAAATTCTGGATTTTAACCATTAAGGTTAGTATTTTCAGCAAAATTATTTAAAATGATTTTGATGTTAATGCAAGAAACAAATTGTGAAGTTGGCAATTTTCTGCATAGCACATAATAAAAAGCTTTTAAATTTAAAAGGAAAAAAAAAATAAAGTGAAATAAAGTAGTTGTTTGTCACTGCAGATACTGAAGATTTTTAGCCAAGAAGTAACTGACAAATGTTTAAGTGAATATATTTACTGTTTGGTAATGAGAGTATCTAAATGAAGAAAAAGAAAACATTGTTGACACATGACACATTTATTCTTAAGAAGAGTGATTTTCCAGCATAAAATCTGCTCTTGGAAGAATCACGTGTTTCAAGAAATGTAAAACAATATTCAAAATCTTGGATAATTTTTTATTTACAAAGGGCTACTGAAATTTTCTTGGACCCACTGATAAAAAAATAAAAAGAATCCAATATTTGGTCAGGTTTTAGAAAGTGGATTGAGCTGAACTGTGGCCACTGATAGAGAAGGCCTGTTTCATTGGGGGAGGGAAAAATGTGACGTCATCATGTTTTGTGTATCAGATTATTTACGGCAGTATTTTTAAATTATTTATTAATATTTTCTTTTAAATATTGAATTAATTTATACCAAAAACAATGCCTTATTGATGCGTTTTACCAAATTGCAAATGGAATTATAAAAACTGCCCTGTTTATGTACTTTCTTTCCTAAAGATAAAGAATTATCTGATGTTTGATTCATACAATCAGAAGAGATTATTTTCACCTACTAAATTCAGTAGAGGAGTATTTTTGTTTTAAAAAAAATAAGTAAATTTTATTGAAACTTTAATAATAAAATTAATACCATGTCTTTGTAATTCATAACATAAAGTTAAGACATAGCGAGAAAGTTTAGATATTCATTCTCGTACATGTTGTTTTTAAAAAGCTAAAACCTTATTTTTTTTAAAAATAAACTTTAAAGAAATTTTCGACATAAATTCATTCATGAATTCCTGAAGGAAAAAATAATTCTAATAATTTTAACTTTTTTTTTTAGAATTGTTTTATTCGTGACTAAATGAAACTTTAATTGAATTAATTTCATGTCTGTAATTCTAATTCACAACACATTTTAAAACAAAGTTTTGTTTTAAAAAGTTATTAAACTCAATTGAAACTTTGAGGATTAAAATAATTTCATATCTTCATAATTCAGAAAACACATTAAAAAGAAAGTTGCAAAAGTTTTTAAAAGCTGAAATCTAATTTTTATAAAAATAAACTTTAAAGAAATTTTTGATATAAATTCATAAAGGAATCTTTTTATAGGCATAAAACATAATTCTAATAATTTAACAATTTTTTTAGAATTGTTTTATCCATAAGAACGTTTTTTTATTTATCATTTTAAATTTAAAAAAATTAATAAACATTAAAAATTCTCTTATTTATACATAGATTCATCACTAATAATCTTTTGTTGAATTCTCTCCACTTTTCATAAAATTGTTAATGCTTCATATTATTGTAGATTTTTGCTGATTGATTTTCTTAGATTTTCACAAGAATTTAAAATCTTTTTAGGTATGTGAACTACATTTTCGACTGGAGGACATAAGGAGAGAATCGTCAGCTTTTGACAATAAAAACAGGTGTCACAATTGCAGTTAAACTAAAAAAAATATATATCTTTGTGATGGTGCTATTCCTAGAATTTTCCCAAACTGTCTCTTATATTTATCTTCATTGACTACTTCTAGAGAGTCACCAGACTCCAGGAGAATCTGACTAGAGAATTGTGCTCTTAAAAGTGCTTTAAATCAAAGTATTACTGATGACTTAGCATATAAAATGCAGAAGAAATTCCACAATATTAATGATCTAGAAGGGAAATTAAATTTCCTTGATAGAAATTACTGGAGTTCTGTTAGGCAGCAAGAGACACTTATTATAATTCAGGATCATCAAATCCCCATATCCAAAAATCAATCTGTCTCTTGTAATTGAATCTGATTTTGCAGTACATGTGTTATGTAGAGATGTGGAAATGCATTCAATAGGAGACTATAAGATTCCTAAACATGTAACCGATCAAAATACTCTTGAAATTCTGATAGAAAACAAAGAAAATGGACACATGGCTATATCTTTCTTTTGCAGTCCTCAAAAGCTTTCCATTACATATCCACACCCAGTTATAAAGTCTTGACTCCTTTTCTTTCTTTTCGACTCGGTCCCTATATTAAAATGCATTAGAAACAATTGGCTTGGTCAAAAAGATGCAAATAAATGCATGCTGTTCCCCAAATTTTGTCATAATGGAAATCATGAATTAAATAATATCCAAAGTGCCCCATTTTCTACCTTATAGAAACTTCATGCCTTAGAATCTGTCAATTTTGAAATATTGCTCTAAATTGACCTCAATGGCATTTTCTCCTACTAATCTTGAAAGGCAAAATGTTAATTTAGGTCTTCAAATTTTTAATGAATATACTATTCAAGGATTATTGACATTAGGAAAACAGAAATATTTGCCTAATTTTGCAGAAGTTGCAGAATATATAAACACATTTTATATTTGATGCATTAAACTTGATTTAAAGAGTTTACAAAAACCAAACTGGGATGAAGTGACATAGGGGGAAAAGTTAGATATGTATATATAGAATTGATGTTAAAGAGGATGATGTTAATAATTGTAGAGAAGTTCTACCTGTAATACTATACTTAGCAGGTTATTGCTGTAATGCAGTTTTTAAGAAAATTAAATGCAATAATTGCAAAGATTTAATATCTGCAAGTGTAAGAGATAATGTGGAAGAAATACCTGAAATAAGCAGCTATTTTCAGAAGATTAAAATATTTATAGTTTTATCATTAGGATATGAGGTTCTCTTATATCCTAATGATAAAACTATAAATATTATTCTGTATAATTATGTAGTCATTGATAAGCTGATAAAAAATCATTCTTTTCTTCATTCAGTAAATCAAAGAAAATTAGCCATGCATATAACATTGAATGTTTTGGCAGATGACGAGCTTCTTTTTGATGTTGACACTTGTGATGAGGGTCACAATATAGAAAAAATACAAAGAATGTTTGTCTGGAGCTCTACAAATGCTCTTTTAAATAATTTTTGTTCTAGAGAAAATAATAATATTACAAGTAACAAGTTAAATAAAAAAGAAAATTTCAAACATTCAGCTAAATTTTGTATCGGTAATTTATTTTTCTGAAAGTATTATTTGATTTTTAAATCTATTGTTTGTATTTAATTTATTTGCTTGTTTCCATTTATGTTTAATTGTTTTATTTATTCATCATTTAATTATAATTTGTTTATTTATTGTTTGTTCCCTAATTCATAATTCTGTTGTTACTGTATTTGAGTAATAATCTCTTAATGATTACAAAAATTGTAACTTTACAGAATAATTTTTAAAATTGAAATAAAAACATGCAAATTAAAACAATGCTGATTATGATTTATAAAAAAATTTCAAATGTGAAACAATTAAAATCGTGAACGAATTTCAGTCTTAAAATTTTTTGTCTGTAACCTTTTTATTATTTGAATTTTAAATCTCTTTTTTGTATCAAATTTATTTACTTTCTTGTATTTAGTTTGTTTCTTATTTATCATTTGTAATTTGCTCGTCTGTTTATTTAACTGTTTGTTTCCTAATTGAGTTGTTGCTGTATAGTGTATAAGAATAATAATCATTAATAATTATGATATTGTAACTTTACAGAATAATTACTAAAATTAAGATAAAAACATGCAAATTAAAACAATATTGATTATAATTTTAAAAATGTTTTCAAATTTGAAATAAATAAAATAATGAATGGATTTCAGTCTTTAAAATTTAATGAAATGTAACATGATGTTTAATTTCTTTACTTTAACAAAACATTCAGCAACAACATTTTTTTTTCTTATCGGTTATTTTTAAAAAATTAATATGAAATAAAGTTCTGTATAAAATCCAATCCTGTTTCTTTCTTTTATAAATGTATTTTTAAAAAGTTTTCTAAAGCCAATTTTGTCTTACAATTATTTGTTACATTATGATTACTGTTTCACTGCATGGACTACTTTTGTGATGTCACATCACTATCGAGCAGGCCTTCTCTATTGGTGGCCACGGCTGAACCCTGATATTTATTTAACTCTACATTGTTTCATGAAGCCAAAACAATTGTTATTTGTAATTATTATACTTGATTCATCTGCACATTCATTGACTGATATACCCTCTGTTACATTAACTCATGGAAAACAGGACAGACTCAAGTTTAAGAGAGCCAATGCAAAACATGACCGATGTTTATTATGCACGAAAGAAAGAGAATGAAAAAGGGGTCAGGGAGAAAAGGGACATATCAGGGAGTGAGAATCATGTTCCTTAATGTAGATTAGGGAGCATACATTAAACAGTAATGCAAAGGGAGTATACATTAAACAATAATCTAACCTCCCCGCTTTTGTAGGTAGAGACTATGGTCTCATGTACTGTCCTTTTCAAAGAAGTTCTTGAATGATGAAGATGAATATGTAAACTGGGGTCCTGTGTTGGAAATCAACTGACAAGGAGTCCCATATCTTGCAAAGTCTACCTTCAATTTGCAGATGACAGTTGAGGCAGTAGTGTCCTCAAGTTGATTTATTGCCCAGTAGTTAAAAAAGTAGTCAAGTTGTGAGGTACTCAATGCTGTCAAATTCAAAAAGGTCAACACCAACCTTCTGCCATGGACAATCTGGTATAGTGTGTGGCATTAGTGTCTCCTTAGTTTGTTCTGTTGTGAATATGCAGCAAGTTTTACATGTTTATTTGTACTCTTGTATGTCCAAGAATGTGTTTTCTGGCCTAGCCAGAAAACACATTCTCTGGCTTGCCATAGACATCTATCAATGCTTATGTGTGATGAGTGAAGTGTGTGTTTAATCTCACTCTGCAAACTGAGAGGGATGAGTATTCAATCCCCTTTAAATATGAGACCATCTTGAGTGTATATCTCATCACATAGATGAAAATATGGGTGTAGCATAGCTGGAAGATTTTTGTTTTATAAGATGGCTACCCCTATAACATGATTTTCTTCAGTTGATCACATACTTTGTCCTGTTATATTAATCTGCAGCTTTGCACAAGCCTTTTGTCATGGATCGGAAGGAAGCTGACCATATTCACATGTTTGAAGTCTGTTTAATAGTTCTTCTCATCCGTCAAATATAACCATAATAGCATATCTGCAATGTACATGTACTTTTCCTGGATATGTACTACACTGACGTTGTATTTTTGGGTCTGTAGTAACATTCCTTGTAGATGCTTTGGTGCTTTTGTGAGGGGTTTCTTCACTATGACATTTAGTGGTTTTTGGTTAGTGTGAATTTCTGTCCTTCTACCATAAGTATATCAGTGAAATGTCTCTAATGAGAATACTATTGCAAGCATTTCTTTTTCAATTTGTGCATATCTGTGCTCTGTCTCAATGAGGGCTCTGCTTGCATATGCAACAAGCTTTCCTTGCTGTAGTAGGGCTGCACCATGTCCTTCTGAGCTTGCATCACACTGAATTACAAGTAGTGCGTTCAGGTTGTAGAAACTGAGTACTGGTGTTTTTGTCACAGGTTGCTTCATTTCTGCGAATGCTGCGTCATGTACACAAAATCATAACATCCTTACGTGCCAGTCGTTGAATCGGCTCCGTGACAGAGGATAGTTGCAGCAGAAAACTTGCCATGTAATTCTAAGTTCCACAGAGTCACTGTACTCCTTTAACTGAAGTGGGAGGTTGTAACTTGGTGATTGCATCAATTTTAGCAGGGTCTGGTAGTAGGCTATCACAAGTTATGAGGTGCCCTATGAAGTTGATTCCTTGAATGGAGATTTTTCTTTGTTCAGTTTAATTTTCTTCTCTTGGCATCATTGTAGTAGCAATTCCAGGTTCAAATTATAATCTGCTGATACTTGATTGAGTTCAACTCCTGAATGATATCATCAGCAACACATGCAACTCCATTCAGTCCATCCAAAGCAAGTTTGAGCCACTGACATTACCTAAAACCTGTCAGAAATATAGTGAGATAGCTGGAGTCATTGTCCAATATTATATACCAGTAAGCTGATGCTATGTATTACTTAGTGAAGTATTTTGCATTTGTTAGTCTTAGTAGCACTTCATCTATGTTTGGTAACCGGTATTGTTCATGCTTCAGTGCCTTGTTCAGAGGTCTTGGATCAATACAGATATGAATGTCACCCAAGCTCTTTGTTGCAATGATTATTCTGCTATTCCAGTCTTTAAGTACATCAATGGAGCAATAATGCTGAGTTTCTCTAGTTGCTTTAGTTTCTTTTAACTTGAGGGATCATGGACACTGGCATGTGTCCTGCTGAGGTAGTATGCGGTGTGACATTTTCATCAACTTGTAGATGCACCTGCCCAGGTAATGATACTAGTTTGCCATTGAAGACATCTGCATAGTCCGTTAATAGTTGCTTGCACTCTTGTACTGAACTAACATTAGCAATGTTATCATAGTGCACAGTTATTAGGTTCATTTGTTTGCTTGCACATTTTCATAACAAAGGGGTCAAACTCTCCTTGACTACAGTGAATTACACTGGATATTTTTGGGGGTTGTGCAGTAAACTTTCTTGGACTGGAAACATTAAAACTTACAGACAAAACATATACAAATATATTTGATGTATATTACAGTAAGATTGTTTCCAATAATTTGTTTTTATCATGGATAAAGTAAAAATAATCAGAAAGTGACTTTAAGAATTATAAAAAGACTGATAGAATTATGAAAAACTTGTTTGGACATTTTTTTTCTTTTTCTAATTGCTGACCACCATATTAAAAAGAAATAGGACAACATATATCACAAGCCTGATGATGGAGCACCTCCAGGTGGTGTAATAGCAAGTTTGTCTTGCTAGAACAATTACGACTGAGTAGTGAGTTTGATCCTCACTGGGTGCCATATACTTTCAGACTTATGCCACATCTAAGCTATGCTTAGTAAATCACTGGGTACTGCAGCATGGTGTAATGGTTAGCAAGCTTATCTTGCTAGATTAATTACGAGTGATTTCTGAGTTTGTTCCTCACAGGGTGCTCTACACTTTCAGCCTTATGCCACATCTAAGCTATGCCACAAGCTTGACTGGTAGACTACTTCCTTTATTACAGAATGTGACAATCATTGAGGAACCATTGCTTCATTTATTCAGGAATGTGACAATGTCTGATGATCTATTTTTCATGCAAAGCTGTAGTTACTTATTATCACAATGAATTACAAGGAAAACATCCAAACTCAAGCAGTACAGGAATTTATGAAATTTTTGACATTAAATAACACCAATAAATAAAGTCAAAGATTTTGTTTTTATTTTTAAAGCTTTTTTATATGCAAAATATCTTATGAAACTAACAAAAATAGTCAAATGGAAGATGATGATCTAGATGAAGATAGAGCCAAAATGCCTGTTGATGCTCAGCGAAGTGTGTCAAGCTTGAGAGACTTCACAGATTTCATCAGGTCTGCAATCTCGTCATTTCTATAAGAAAAAAACAAAAAAAAACAGCTTTTATTTTGAACAAACAATTTTATAGCTTGAAAGAATATCTTTTAAAATTTACTGTTAATTAAAAGTTGACTTTCAATTTATGCAATATTGTAAAAAGAGTTTTGTAAAATATCGAACAAATGAAAAAAAAAAAAAAACTAATTGCTTTAATAGACAGAGTATTACAAAATGTACAAAAATATCCAGAAAAGGGGTTTGCAATTGTCTTCAATCGATCTAATCAAACTTTGACATTATGTTTTCTTTATCTTTTGGTTATGCTGACAGACAACAAATTTATTTTATAATGTATATGGTTGAAAGTCAATGAGCAAATGTTTTGTGATATTGCATCAGATTAAAAATGTTAAATTCTAAAGAATAACTTTATATTTTTTAAGGTTCAGAATTACAATGTTAAAATTTTCAGTAATATAATAAATATATTTGACATAGCTGATTTGTTTAGCAGCTGTGTAAATAAAAACAATTTGTTTTCTAATTTTCACAGTATCTTAATAAAACTTTCAATTTGTTTTTGACAATTTTGGAACAAACATTATGAAATAAGAGATTTCTGTAAGAGTTTCTTTTACTGAACTGTATGAATTATTATTATAGTCCTCTTTTCTTTTTATTAAATTTACCCGTATTTTTCTTCATACATATTTCTCAAATTGCTGGCATCCGCTAAATGAAAACGCAAAAAGCCACTTGACTGGTTTGGATAAAAGAACATTGTTTAACTTCATTGAACAAAAGAGACAAACACAAAAAAGAAATCGGAAGTACAGTTTGACTGTTTTGAATATTTGTTTTCTTATAATGGGAAATATCACAGACATTAAAAGCAAGTGAAAAGTTATTATGAGTAAAAATGCTTAAGAAGCAACAGTGAATTTTTATCATGCATTTAAGTAAGTAAAAAAAAAAAAATTAAAACAGGCCAGTGAACTTTTAGTCCAATCTCAGTAACTGGAATAGATGGGTCAAAATAACTGGATTCTTTCAAAGTATTTTTTAATAGTCTCTTCATTTGACTAAGTTTTACAAAAAGACAGAAAACTTTAAAAAGCAGTCAGAAAAAGTTACTGCCTCTATAAATCATCCAATTAAAATGGCTTACTCATTTTTGAATGTGTACTTGAGCAGTGGTCTAGGTTTATAAACAAGGGAATGCTGTTCAGGTTAAGGTGGGGGGTGAGGGTAGAGCAGGTTTATAATTAATTAATGGATTCTGCCCAAGGATACTGCAGAAGGAAGCAACATTTGGGTAGAGAGAAGGAACCACAAAACTATTTTTAAAAAAAGTAAATCTCAAAAGAATAGAAAACTGACAGAGTGAATGTGCATTTGTACCAGCATCTGTTTTATGATTATATATATATATATATATATATATATATGCACACACACACACAGAAATATAGGTGCTATATTTATTATTATTTTAATTATTTAAAAGCAAATGTTCCCATTTGAGGCAGATGATAATTTGGTGATTTGAGGAGGTAAAGTTCAAAAACTGACTGTATTCATAGTAGCAGTGGTAACTCACAAAAAAATAAATAAATAAAAAACATCTACAAAAGTTAGCAATTCTAAAATGGAGAGTGTACACTGTAGAAGTGCTGTTATTCTTTTGTAAAGAGGCTAGTCACAATCACTTAAAGTAAATGTAATAATTATTTAAACTCTAACAGTTATCTTCAAAAGTTAATAAATCTCATTTGAAACTTTATTCCTCCAAATTATGAAAAGAGCTCAATATTGAAAAGTTAAATTAAATAATAATGAAAAATTTAAACAAAGTTTCCTTTGTCAGAAACATTTTACACCTGGGTTGCCTTTCTGACTTCATAATTTTCTCATTATCTCACATTTTACAGAAATCACATTAGGTAGCTTACTACCAAGTCTCACTCAAGTTAAGCAACATCAAACATGATCAATACTTAGATGGATGACTATTTAGGAACACCAGGGTTAATTCTTATGCTGACAAAGTAAAATTTAGTAAATAAATAATTCAGAAACATATACAGACAAGTTGGGCTGAAGATACTGGTTCTTGACTGATAAGGTTAAGCAATATTAAAACCATGTTTGTACTTTGATGAGTCACTTTTTAGGAACACCAGGTAAATAAGAGGAAGCCTTGTGTCAGACTAAATAAAACTTTATAAATAAAGAAATCACATCAAGTATTTTAATGTCCTATTTTGTTGTAGTTTTTCACAGATTTATATTTCTGTCTGACTATGTCTATCTATGTGCATTGATTTCACATGAAAATTTACAGATGGCTTTTATCTCTGGTAAAATCAATTTACTATTTTTCAAGATTCTCATTGTTACATTTTTATAGCATATTTTATAACTGGATGCCTTTCCTAATTTCATCTAGCAGACTGAAAGTATGAATTTTGGTTTCTGCTTTACAAATAACATTTACAGAAGTGAAAATTTTAAAATGGAATTAGACAAGTTTTTAGCCGAGACTTCATTTAATTATAATGGAGAGAAACAGAAATATAGAGAGTGGGGAGTGAGAAGAAAAATAAAGAAAGGAATTTGTTAGCTGAGCAGTATAGGAAAGAATAAAAATTGAAAAGGATTATGAAAGAGACAAAAAAACAGAAAACAAAGAATGGGAGTAAGGATTATGACCTTCGAGAGGAGATGAGGGAAGTGGTAAAGATTGTAATTGCAGAAGAGAAAGAATTTAGAAGTGAAAAGATAAGAGAAAAAATTTAAAATAATATTTGTTGGCTCTTTTGACTTACTGATCTTTTAAAATGTCCTTTATTTGAATCAAATTTTGGTTATTAAGTGATGAGCTTGAAGACATATCACGTTGGTGCACTGAAATCTGATGTTCCTGGAATTGCTTCTTCTTCTGAGTCTATAAAGAAATGAAATAAAATAATTACATTAACTATAGAGTAGTTTCTATTTTGTTTCATTATCACAAACAATCTGATCACATTGCAGTAGAAATTACAGCAAAAAATTCTGAAGCTTGGTTTTTGGTCATTGTATTTATTAGAAGACTTTAAGACAGAAAATCAGTAGGAATGAGCAAAGAAGAGCATTTTGTTTTCTTTTCCTTCTCTTTTTGCATTAATTTAATCAGCTCCACTTTTTCACCATTTTCCACTATTTGACAATATCAGGTTTGCTTTTCAATTTCATAGCTTTGAGTTATTTGGAAGAGAAAGAAACTATAAAGGTGAGGGAAATTGCAGAGAAGACACAACAATTGACACATGTAAACTCTATTCAATTTTATTTGGTTATCTTCCATCCACATATTTTGAAATGTGTAGCTAATGAGAGACAACTAAAATGGTGAAGAGAAAGTGGGGAACAGAGTGATGAGAAGATGGAAAAAAAAAAAAGGGAAGGATCAATTGCTTGATTTTCCAGAAACAATTTCCATGCAGCAAGCTGCTTTTAAAATAAGAATATTGCTTATCCAGAAAAGTTTTACTTTCTGCAATTAACTGTTGAATTATTTCAATGACTTGTTGCTCAAAATATATTTATTAGGTGGTTTAAAAAGTCAGATCACATTATGGGAAATTAAAGAAAAAGCCATTCAAATGTAACAAGCATTAAATTTATCATTGACATAACATTATTGCAATGATAGAATTCTTTTATTCTTTGTTGAAAGTATTTGGGATAAAAAGAACTCTGATGGAGCTGAAATGATCTCTTTTCTATTTTTAAAGGTTTTGTTACAAAAGTTCTCCTGATCTGATTAAATGGAATTGAGAAGATGCTGAGCCAGTTAAGAGGATGCAGTAAAATGTTCAACCTCAGAATTTGAATTTCTGAATTTATTGTTATTTTTATGATTGATTCACTTTCTTATCACCAAATCCCAGCAGTTTTTTTCTTTTAGCAAATTTCATTCTTTACAATAAAGCCCTGCTACAGTTGTTTTATTTTAAGAGCCTTTGATATACAAAACTTACTATACTACCACTGAATACTCATCATCTTTACTGGGGTGCAGCTTTGGTTTAGATGTTGAAAGCAATTTTTTTGTTCAGAATCCCAGATTTTCCAGCAAAGAATATTTTCATAATGAGCTTAGTCAGTGCTAATAATGATGAATATGTTTTTGAAAAATAAATTTAACTTTTCTGACACTTGAATGGGATTTTATTGTCGCTCCAAAAATGATACATTACTCTTTAAATAATCTAGTATATTTTCCTTTTCTTTTTTGGGTTTAAACAATTATTTCCCTCTCCCCCTTTCAAGACAGTAAGAACTGTATTTCTCAGTTTTGAAGATACTATTTTTTTTCTTCCTAAAATGAGACTTGAAATATTATTCTGCATCCTACAGGCCAAAAGAGACTAATTTTAGGGCTATTCTTTTTTTTCCCAAAATTTGGCAAGTCAGTATAAAAAAAAAAAGGTCAACGAATGTTCACAACATGAAAAGAAATACAACTAAAAATCCAGGGAGTGCAGCAGTGTCATTATATTTCAAGATGCAAGACAGAATATTATCTAAATTTAATATAAATTTTATTTCTTTTATCTGTAAAAAAAAAAAAAAATTCTTTAATACAGAAAACCTATAAGTCCAAGGTAAAAAAAATTGTTAGAAATGAAAATATCAAACTGAAAAAGATTCCGTCTTATGAATTCTTGGATTTTATTTCCCAATACAACTTCTTCAGGTGTTTTAGAATTCTCCATCTTGAACTCGCATTCACTTTCCGATTTTTTCAATCCTTCAAATTAACAAAGACATAATAGTAAAAAAAAAAAAATAAAACGTATATCGGTTTCGTTCTGATGTTTATTTTTTTTGCATTTCATTTTTATTGTGTTTATTTATTTATAACAACCGCCATCAAAATCTTTTTGATTTTAAGTTGAAATTTTTTCAGTAAAATGAATTATTCATCTGAAAATAATAATTTTCTCTTTTTCAATCAAAACCATTGATTGAAGAAAGTTCATTTTAACATATGTACTACCATCACTTTACTTTCTCTTTCTATATATATATATATATATATTTTTTATATTCTTCTTGCCCAAATTTAAATATAAATTTTTTTTATAAATAATCAAAATTTCAATATATGTATTATTTAACATTTTGAAAACATTAATAATCTATCTGGGACCATTAAATAGTTTTAAATTTCCAAAGTTAAAGTTTTTTATAAAAAATTAAATTATATTTGAAATTTTTTTGATATTATTAAAAATTCATTTTCCAAACCTAATCTTTTTTTTTTTTTTTTTTTAAAAATTTTGAAGAAGTTGTCAGTGAATTTAACTTTCTATTTTATATAACATTTTAAAAAAAAAACTTTTTGTATGTTTTTTTGTTTTTTGTTCCTTTCTGGCCTTTATGTCTTATTTGTAAATTATTGAATAAACCTATAAACTACAATATTTTTAATCAGTATGTACAGTTCTAGTGAAAAATTGGGGTGGCTAATGTCAATTCAAATTCAGTCTTTTTTTTTATTTTTTTTTTTTTTTTTCAATTTTCTGTTTCATCATCAATCAAAATATTTTTACAGTAAAAAAAAAAATACAAACACACAAATTCCTTCCTCAATTTTTGTTCTTTTATCGACACTAATCTTCCGAAAATTTATTCAAAGAAATTTGGGCAACTTCATTAGGTTCTCGAAATTTGAAAATGTCTTAGGCAGGAAGGGGGAGAAAAAAAATTTCAAAAAAAAAAACTTCAAAAAATTGAAGAGATGCAAACTAAAACTTTTAATAAGAAACTTTTTTTTTTTACTCCTCAGTTTGAATTTGATTATCCTTTTTGTTTTGATGTTTATCTTGTTCTAAACGCCATAGAAAATGGATCAATAAAAAAAGACTGAAAATTTTGCAATGAAGAAGACAACATTCAACCTGCAGGCATAGAAGAAAAAAATTATTGGAGGAATCAAACTTTTTCTTTTAAATAAATAACAATTTTCAAATCAACATACATGTCCTTTCTTGGATGAAGAGTCACCTATAAATAAGAGATCTTATCAGTATTTTAGTAGAAAATTTCTCATTTTCTAAAAAACTCCTTTGATCTCTCATGGGTAGTCCACTTGCGCTGACACTAATCTGCCGTCAGCATTTTAAATTCTTTCAATTTTAAACCTTAATGAATTTAAATGATTTATTCATCTCCATGGCCTCAAGACTTGAGATAAACCATCCAGATAGATTCACACACTATAGAGATGCAGTTCAACAGTGATACAAAAGAAAATATCAGAAAAAATTTAATTTATACTAATTAATAAATTTTATTACTTCCATTTATTTGACCTAAACAGAAGGTATTTATACTTTCAGGATTTTGCTTTTATAAAAGTGATTAATGACAGTTTCCAAGGAAAAATAAAATAATAAAAAAAAGCAAATTTGACTTAAAGTAATGAATTACTGAACACAAGCCCCGAATGCATAAAAGTGAAGAAATTTTGATTTTTTAATAGTAAAAAATCAAAAAAGAAAAAGTTTTTTCCAGCCCCGTAAAGAACGGAGACATCATGGAACAGAAAATGGATATAGTTGTTTATAATGAATAAATCAATTGTCCTTTTTTCTCTCTTAGGATCCAATTGTCACAGGGTTTTAACAAAAATTTGATTTGCCTCAATCAAGTTTAATCATAAATTCTTTTTTTATGGTAAATTGTTTTTTTTTTTTTTTTTTTAACAAAGATCGATTATTTTTTTTGGTCACATTTAAGATTGTCATTTTTAACATATTTTTAGGTATTTTCTCTCTTTTTTTAGGAAAAAAAAAATTCAAAGATGAAATCAAAAACAAACAAATTCAATAATAACAATTTTGATTGAAGACAATCAAATAACTTAAATAACTTTATTTTATTTTGTTATAGAAACTGAATAAAAATTGATGATTTTTAGTACTATTCCATGTCTGTATTTTCCTAAGTTTGTTCATTCGTTTTTTCCACTAAATTGATTATCATCCCACCTTGGAAGAACCTAAACTCTATATTTTTATATATATATATATATTACTATATATATATATTAGAACTATTTCAAAGTTAAACATATTGGTTTCAGTTATTACATTTTTGGTTAGAAGGACTATTCTGGATAAAGTCATGATTTTATTTTGAAATTACATGCATTTAGTAAATATTATAATTGTAAAAGTGATGTTAATTATAATTAACTTTATTCAAAAGAGTCATTTGTCATCATTGTAAATATTGTTCTGTTTATATATATATATATATATATATATATATATATATATATATCATTAAATACAGTTACCATAAAATTTGAAGTATTAAAAATTTCTTTGAATTAAATCCTGTTTTTTCTAAACTGTCCTTTTGTCTTATAACCTGTAGACAATACAGAAGGTTTTAATTTTGCTTGCATTCCCTCTGAGAAAGTTTATCATTATGATTAATAGTGACAGTTTATTGTTATAATCAATTTTTTTATTTGAAAATTCCTTCAACCTTTCTTCAATGTCTTTCTATCCCTTCTGCACCTTCAGGGATTTTATATTTAATGATTCAATTGGTCCGATTAAATGTTGGTTCCAAAATGTCAGTATTGTTCTTGTTCCACTGTTCATGACTAGGGATATCTTTTAAAGCTCAAAGATGAAAAAAGCAAAATTGATTTCATAACTGTTTCCACAATTTCAGAAAAGAATAATTATTGCTTGTTGAAAGAGAAACCTGCATGTTCTGGAATCCTAAGATTAGTTTCAAGAAAAATTAACTAACCTTTCTTGGTGTCCCAATGGCATTAAAAAGGGTGATCAAAATCACTACTATGAGTTTTAAATGATTCTTATGACAACTAACATAAAATATATGCATGCTACAAGAAATAACATTGTTAATGACAAACATATTTTTCAGTGTTTTATTTCAGTTTCCATTTCAAACACACCTTTTAGCCTTTCATTGAAAATCCTTAATCAGTCTTTTCATAAAATTTCTTCTTACACATCCCACAGTTTAATGGCGCCAAAAAAATCAATTTACCCTTTTCTAAGGACATAAAAGTAAACAAAAAGATATTTAAATTAAATCATAATTTACATTACAAAATTAAGAATAAAAAGAAAAATAATATTTTGTTAATGTTTTCTTTTGATCAGTGATGAGAATCAATTTTGAACATGTTTTTCAATCATGAAATTTGTAAAATCTCAGATTCAGTGAAAATAAATCAGCATGACTGTTTTTTTAACCCAAGAACAAAAAACATTTTCAGAATCAATTGCAATATTAATAAACAGAAAAAATAAACCTATAATTTATTTTCCTTTATTTATAAAATTTTGGTTCTGAAAGAACTTGAAAAAACATTTTTAACTGTAACTCGATGAAAAAGGGCATTTCTTAAAGTTTTAGAATGAATACTGTTTTTCTATAAAAGAAGTTTTAAAAGGAATAAAATTATTTCTGTTTTTTGTTTTAGTAATTTTGTCATCTTTGAATGTTTATATTAAATTTTATTCAAACCCACTCCCTTAATGACATGATGGTCCTGATGATTTTTAAATAATGTAACAACAGCAGCAAAAATTATCTATGCCTTACACTTGTGGAAAAATATTTTTATCAATTTTGTAGTTTGAGATTAATTTAAACTCCATGCTTGAAATTATGGAAATTGCTAATAGGAAATGACAAATAAATCAGATAAAAAACTAGTAACCCTAGTACTAGACTTTATATATAGTATGAAACCTAAATAATTTTCTAATAAAAAAAACCATCGTGCCCTCAAAAAATTATTAAAAAAATGATAATAATTTTTATTTTAACAATAAAGATCCAAAATGTTTATGGCCTGTCTTGCTAGTCAAATAAAAATAAAAAATACCTATCATCCATTTAACAGGTCTTCACAAAAAAATGAAAAAAGACAGTTTTTCTCTTTGACACTACAAATGAATACAGATGTCCATGGACATTTATTGTTTTAAAAAGTGATGATTACCATTTTAATAAATCCCAAACATGACAGTGGATTTATATATTTTTTTATTCTTTTTTGTTTAAACAAATTGTGTTGTATCATTTATATATTAGTTTGATTAGTTATAAGAATAATTTTATATTTTCAAGATTGTAAAACTAAAACAAAAAATTATATATAAATAAATGCAAATATCTGTGTGTCACACTTTTTCAACTTTACTCCTAGAAACCGTAGCCCAACATATCATACCATTTTGGAATCAGGCCGACTCCATGAACAAATTAAAAACATTCCAGGTTGGATCCAGACCCACAATCCTGAAATTTTGGATTCCCAAGTTTTCATTACTTGCAATTGTTTTTTAGCTGATTTTTTTTACATGATTTTTTTGTAAAAATTTTTTTGTATGATAACAATTTTTATAACTTGGAAATAAATTTGGGAATAATTGAAATTAATTGCGAAATCCAGCAAAAGTCACCCATGAAATAAAAATGTTTGTACATAAAGTAAGGACCTATGTACATCAAATTGCCTTTAAATTAAGTGGTGGTAGAAGAATTATCATTGAACTTTTAAAAGATAAGCTTAAATATTAATGCAATACTTAAATGCAGAGATCAATTTTGAGTTCTCATGGCCATCAAAATGTTAAATATTAAATATTATTACCAACAGTTTTCTCCTTTAATAACTGCCCTCATTTTGGTATAAAATATGTTTGACATTTAAGCAAAGATTCTATAAAAATTTGTTGTTGGTTAATTGATACTTGTATGGAAATATTTAAAATCTAAAAAGTATTCCCTTCATTCAAAATGTAAAAACATTAAAAGCTAATACTCAATTTCCTTTTGGAGAGAGAAAGTACAGTACAAGATATAAAAACAAAGAATAGATAAAATGATTTATTCAAAAATGACAGTAATAAAAATATATTGTAGCAAACAAAAATACAAGCATAGAAGTGAGATAATCAATCATCAGTAAAACTATTAAAACATTCAGTATTGAAGTATTTACCAGCCAGTAAACATTGTTGAATTATGAAGTATTAATAATAAATATGATTGTGTCAAGGCTAGTTGCACAATTTTCCCATTCATGTCAAGGTTTGTTATTTGAAACCAGGTTAAAAAAATGGATTTTGAATGCTGATCTTCAAGGCAGGCTGGAAGATTGTCAAAACACAATCTTTCTACAGTTTAGTATTGTATTGTATTAAGCTATAAGTTTAATGAATGTTAGTAATATGAGGCAGTGTTTTGTTACCTGTGACTAAATCAGCAGATGTGAATAAAGGGAAAAGCTTGATGCTTTTGACATCACAATCCCTGTATAAAGATAATCATTTCAACACTTTCTATTTTATATATAAATTTCCTTCCATCTAAAGACAAAAAATGTAAACAGCTACATGAAATCCACTCAATAAGAAATTTGATACAAT
The DNA here is from genome assembly GCA_903632075.3 of Acanthosepion pharaonis. NCBI lineage: Eukaryota > Metazoa > Mollusca > Cephalopoda > Sepiida > Sepiidae > Acanthosepion > Acanthosepion pharaonis. The sequence goes on along the minus strand of CAHIKZ030002294.1, from coordinate 161,302 downwards.
TTGAAAAAAAAAGCAACTAGAATTTCTGTTTGATGACAATAAAACAAATTCTGAAATTACTTTTTATGTTCAATAAATTTTACATTTAGGATCATCTATGAACAGCTACTAATATTGCTTACAGTACCTGGAATTCTTCAATGGTATTAACTATCATTGTAATTATTATATATAAAAAGATAAGGTTAATTTTTCTATAGTTAAAACACAAAACAATCTGATCTTCATATCATCAGGATTACATTTGAATATGCAATTCCAACTCATTGTTATTTTTAATTATTCCAGAAAATTTGAATATAGTTTTAGAAAGTATGAAATGATCCTTTGGGCTACCATTGACAATGTTTTCTAAATTAAAAGGAATTAATGTTATCAGTAAAAATCTTAATGAATAATGATAAGACTTGTTTCAAACCCATGAAGGAATGATTTTGTTAAAAAAGTAAGAACTTTTTTATTTGGGTATTGAACTATTATTGAATTCACCTTCATTCTATCCATTACATTTCAATGGCATATTTTAAATTTACAAAGTTACAAAGAATCAACTCTGGAGTGTAGAAGCTGGCTAACAGATCTGAGCGATGTAATGTTTAGCTATAAAAAAACCCAAAAGACTTTGCACAAGATGCATTGTAAATGCAATGGTCACACAGTACACAAGCTCATCTCCATGTTAAATGAGTGACCTCATGAGAGACTATCTATTCAGGCATGTACAGTGAAGTCCATTTTGATTGACTGCTAAGTTATATTGAAGCCATGCAAATGGTTCTTGACATCTCCATAATGGTCGGATATCTTCTGGGCAGACAGTAATTTCCAAACAATAAAAATGAGTATGCTTTCTAGATTGTCCTTATATTAAATACCATTAGAACGACAAAATCATACTCCAGGACATTCAATGCAAAACTAAAAAGTCTGCTTTTTAGAGATAGGATAGAGATACTTACCTGTTTAAAAGCTGGTCTTGATTTTCTTTGCAGCTTTCATATTTTTCTGCCAGAGACTGTGTTGAATCTCTTAAGAGATTCTTAGAGTGTTCCAGGTTTTCTAGTGCAGACAGTTGGTGGGTTTTGTGGGTTTGAAGAATATTGATTCTGAAAAAGAAATATCAGAAATCATCAACAGATGTTTAGTAAAAGAGGTGCATGCAGTATACATCCTTGGATGAATAACTTGGCAAAATAGTTGGAAATTATATTTTATCAGCTGTTGATATCACCTGTGTTACCTCAGACAGGATCTATTAAACAAATACATCAAAACTTTCATTCATTATAATGATGATACAGTGACGGAAAATTCAAGGAAAAAAAAATAATCACAGTTTTAGCTTAGATTAGCATTACCTCCATTTGAACTTCATATATAAAGTTCATTAAAAGACAAAAATATTTACCATAACATTTTGTTTTCACTGGCTCCTTTGAAATGTCTACCTTGTGATTTAGTGAACTGGCTTACAAAGGGTAGCAACAAAAGCTTGTACATTTGCTTCATGTGCATTTTTCAAATTCCCAAACATTTATTGCCGCCCACTGACTTTACTGTTACTCTACAAATCCTTTGCTTAGCTTTAGTTATCTCACTTTAACTCAATATTTCTGGGAGTAGGAAAAAAAAACAAAATGTTTTGCAATTTTTTACATAAAATTTGTTTTAGCAAGTTTTGGTAGTTAATCAGGAAATTGTGTGCAAGGAGAATCGTGAGTAGTTAAGAATTAATGCAAGTGTTATAGAAAAAAATAACATTAATATATTCACAATTGTTTTATTGGCTCATTACAACTTTTTTTACTTTTTAACAACATCATTCAATATTTTTTTTTTTTGGTATAATCTTTTTATTTCTCAATTTTTAACTTCTACCAAAGACTTTTTATTAAACCATTAAATTTTGTGCAATAACGTATTCAATGTATTAGCTTGAAATGATAAACAATTGGATATTCTCATAATCTTCATATGATATCAATAGAAGATATCTATATTTAGATATAGCTTAATGGGAAAGCAGAGAAATAACACCTGAAATTTGGTAATTCTTTGGTAATTCTTATGATAAAAAGAAAAAAAATTTCAAGCTGAACTAAAAGTTCTCTTTTCACTTGTAGATAGTCTTGTACTTCAAAGTTGCTAATATGCAAATGGTATAAATAATTATTCAAAGAGAAAATTAATGTCAAGGACAATAAAAGGCTTTTGTATAGGATTGCATTCCAGGTGAGCATAGGTGAAAGTGTTTGGTAATCACAGTTATGCAAGTTAGAAGAGTCTCAGTTTTAAAGATAATGATTCTGACAGATGATCCCCCCAAAAAAAACAATTGCCAACTCAACCCAACTTCTCTCAACCACACTACTTTGCAACTGGTAAAAGAGCTGGTGCTGGTGGCTGACAGTTACAAATCACCAATAGCGATTATTATTCTGCATGATCTACAATGGCACTTAGAACACAATGGTGGCCCACTTCTTGTTGTTGTTGTTGTTGTTGCCCTTGGTGTGCATCAATAAATCTTCAGCTTTTACACTGACCCAGACAAACAGCTCAAAATTCTGACAACTGATTAGGTAAACCAACTTGTCAGGGTCACAAAACAACAAAAGGGTTAAAAAAAAAAAAAAAAAAAAAAAAGAGAAGAGAGAGAAAAGAAAAGGTTATCTTTCCCACCCACCTACCCAATGCAATAAAGTAAACTGTCCATCAAGGACTTGAGAAGTTGGAAATAAATACAAAATTATTTGGGAGAACTTCTATGTCCAACTGAGTTAACATTAAGTAGAAAGCAAAAAATGAGTGGGATGGCAAGCATAGAAACGTCATCCTTTAGCTATCTTTATCTATCTTTATTCGATTCATAAGTGTAGACATGTTTTCATTCCACAATCCATGATAGGTGAGATCTTGTATTAATTAATGAGATAAGAGTTTGGTAGTCATGAATTCAATCCTTGAGACAGGCAGTGAACAATAAGTAGTATCAAAGGATTAAATAACTAAAAAGAATTAACTTATATGAAATATATCCTCTAGCATGGATGCTAGGCATGAGAACAGCCTTCCCTCATGGATTTGAATAAAGGGTTTGGTTTGAGATTCCAAGAATGTTACTGAATATAAGAGGCATCTGAAGAAAGTTAAATGTTACTGTTGTTCAAACGTTGCAACAAGATGAGGATATAAATCAGTGTGTAATAGAAAAAGGGATGTTTTTCTTGAATTAACAAATCTAATGAATTCATTATTCATTAAAAGTAAGTACAAAATTATATTTGTTAAACTAAAAAGAAAATTAAAGACAAAATAATTTAATGAGGATTTAATGAAGAGATCATGAATACATCATTCCATATGTCTTGGAAATTGTACACCTCCTTGGTTATCGAGCAAGGAAATCTGTTTGTTATGAACCTGTATCTTCCAGTTCACTTGTTGCCACTTGACTTCCCCAAGCCATGTTCTCATACAACGTATCATATGTGTGCGTTATTCAGTCTGCCTTTTGTCTTTTGCCAAGTGAGTATCCCCGAGGATTAATTTGAAAATTTTTGTTTTAAATAGTATTTTTGTGCCTTTTTTTTTTTTTTAAATTTAGTTTTACAATTAAATAAGTCACTGTGAGTCCAAAGAATGTTCCAAGTGTATCTTTAGGGAAGTCACTGGGCTTGAATGTAAATGGGCAGGATATGGAAGAGCCGGTTGAGGATCACAGGAAAGAACTGACCACTGAAAAACTTCAGGACCTTCAGCTGTAGCAGGAACAAATGGCAATTGAATAAATAGCTTCAGTGGGGGAGGAGGAGGAGAAGAGACAGGAGAATGTGCCTTTATTATGAACATTTGTTCAAAACGGAGAGAAATGCAAAGTTTTGTTGAAAGATATCATGCTAACAAATCTGTTTCAAGTCGTGTTGTAAATATGTTTAATGACAATTCCTTGTCACATTTCAGGCAAATTCTAAAATGGAGAAAAACAAACCTCTCTAGAAAAGTTTTTAGTGAGAGAAGGATCAGTTAGTCTCAAATAAGTTCTAATGGCACAGACAGGGAGAAGGAGAATAACCACAGAAAAAGACTTAACTGATGTCTTTATGGTGGAGGATTCCCCTTCCAAACAATAATACCTTTCCTCCTTCCCCTTCTTCACAGTCTTATATACACTAACAAAAATCTTCAATAAAGCTAAAAGGTGAAGTGAAATGTTCATTTATTCTATTTCATTTATATTTATTTCTTATTGTTTTCTGTAAGTAAAACTAGTTATTTTGTATAAAATGTATTTTTTGTAAATATTTTTGGGTGTGTGATATGGATTAATTGGATTTACATTATTTCTTATGGGAATATTACCTTGGTTTTCTTGTGTTTCAGTTTTTGTCGAACTTTCTGCAATGGATTATGGCTAATAACCAAGGTTCCAGTGTATATGAAAGTGAGCAGACAGAAATAATGAAACTTTGCTGTTGTCTTAATTTAAGCCAGCAAATTAAACATACTTTTCTCAGGAGTTAGTACATAGATTACAGCAGTAAAAGCATACATTCCATAGAAATATTAACTACTTAGAAGAAAGAAAAAAAGAAAAAATTGCAATAGAAATTAGCTTAGTTCAGGTTAAACAATTTGTGCATGAGCTAAGATTAATATCTATGGATGTTCTGTTGATCTTATAAATAGAATACTGATGACATAAAATTAAAGAGAAAATATTTCCTCAAGTTTACAAGCATTATCATCGGCTTCAGCTCAATCCAGCTGATTACATGATCAATGTAAAGACTAATACTTCATGCATTTTGGTATAGGTAAAAAAATTGTTTAAAAGAGCAGATGTAAGATAATATACTGAAAATAAAGCCAGTTGATTATTAAACCAATATTTATTCCAGGCAAGTTATGACATCCTGAGGCAAAGTGGAAAAAGGAAGTGATTTTAAGAGGTGTAAAGCCAACTAAAAACATTGTACTCAGAATATGGCAGAAAGAAAATAGCCAGGTTTTTTCCTCAGAGAGGATAGAGCTCAAACCAAAGCTGAGAATGGAATGAAACAGATAAGGAAGCATTTTGCTGCTTGGACTGTTTTCTATCATGCAGACAAGAGATAGAAAGAGACAGGAAAAGCAGAGGGAACAAACATGGTGTCAGAGTTAGTGTCTGTAGGCAAGTGGAGGCTGTGGCATCACATCTTCAACTCCTAGGTCCATTTCTCATCCTGTTACCCACAGACACATCCGTCTTTCCCTGCTCCATCTTTCATATTGATTACATCCAATTAACAACAGGAGTCAAAGTGGCGGCCATTCTAATAGGATAAGGAGGATTTGCTAACAGCACCAAGACACAAGCATTATGCACACACACACACACACAGCCTGGAAAATAATGTTACGTTCAACAAGTGCTATATCAGCTCACTTGGGGCTTTAATCACACACACACACACGATCAATAACTTTATGCCTTGTATTTGGACTTTATATTAAAAGTATTTATACATTTATATAAACCGGAATCTTCTTTATATTAGATAACTCATACAAAGACAATGGGTAGGGAGACTTATCTGGTCTCTACTTGTAAATGTTTAGTCATGGAAAACTAACACATTTACTTTGATGTTTTAAGAAAGGATAACATTTTTTAAGTTTAAAAATAAGGAGATATATTAATGCCATTTTCTTTGTAACACTAAAAATTCAGAAATTATAAGATCTTTTACCATGAAATTTTACATGCAACCAAATTTTAATAGGCTGAGTTCTTTTAAATATTTCAAAATATTATACTGATTAAGTGGTTGATAGCTACCTTCATTTACACAACCAAAGTAAAAGAATATTGTTAAAAAGAAAAAAAAATTTTTTTACTGCACTAAAAATAACAAATTTAACATTTAATTTTGACAACTTGGACTATTAAAACTAGGTACCTCAACTTTTTTTGTTAAAAAAAGAGCATAGCATAATGAAGAAACGTCTGAAACTTGCTGAAAACAAAGTTTTATTATCAAAATCTTTAGTTTATTATTAAGAGGAAAGATCAAAGTATTTTTCGCTTATTTCTAAAAAAAATTTTGAATCCTTTTTAGCATGGTCAAAATTTGGTTAATAAACGTTATTTGTTTTTTTTTCAGTGGCTGGTCCAAAGATTATTATGGGAATTTTAGCATCTTTTTGGCAGTAAAAAAAACAAACAAACAAACATTGTTTTGGAAATTCTTGCAAATAATTGTCAGATTTAGGACTTATTCACAAATGAATTAAATTATTTTTGATTTTTTTTTTTTTATAGATTCGTTACTCTCACTTACTTAATTTTATGAAATTTTGAGAAAATTAAGATTTCAGCTTCTTCATATTTATATTAGTTGAAAGTAGGACTCCCTGGAGAAATTAAGTCATCATTTTGTTTTTGTCAAACAGAAACAACATTTACCGAAAACCTGTTCTGAATTGAAAAGTAAAACATGCTATAAAACTATGATATTATTTAATTAGAAAAGTTTTTAATTGCTTCTATAAATAAGATATATTAAGGACATTATTGTCTTAAGAAGATTTTTGCTTTTGATGAATAATTAATTTTTACAAAAATTGTTTTCATTTTTTTTTTTTTAATTAGAAAAATTTATTAAGTTTTAAATCTTTTAAAATTCTGTATTAATTTCAGCCTTTTAGATTATATCATTAAGTGAAAACTATATTTACTAATCATAAATGGTGAAGCTTAATACCAGTCTTCAAAAACCAATATTTTTAAAAGAATTTTGAATTATTTTTTTATGTATAAAAACTTACTGAAAACTTTTTGAAAGTATGGGCATCCATAAACAACATTATCAGAAAATAAGAGCAATGATTATATTAAATTTAGAGTCAACATTCCTAAAATTAGATGATGAGTATTTTCCAAAATTTTTACGATTACTTAAAAATTATATACAAAAGGCTCTCATGTCATTTTCTTAAATTATGTTTTACAGATAAAGTTTCCATAAAACAACAATTAATCTGTCATCACCTCATCAAAGATGTAAACACAGCTACTGTTTGCTTAAAAAATTAATTTCTGCAACATTTTAAACTTAAAGTAAATAATATTTGTTTCAAATTAGATTAATTATACTTTAAATCTGCTAATATTGCTCAAATAAAGTTTCAGGAAATTATATTTTATTTTTGGAAGATTTTTTTTAATAAAGAGAATTACATTGTGATGAAAGGGAACTAAAAAAAAAAAAAAGAACTAATCAACTATTTTAGCAAAAAATAAAATCAATTTCAATTAATTTAATTTCTGCTTGAAATATACTAGAATATTTTGCTTACTGGAAATAGTAAATTTAATCCTTTAGCTTTCAATAAAAACTAAAATGAAAGCTTTTTCATTTGTTAAAATTAATTTTAAATCTGAGGTATTGTGATTTTTGTGGAAGTACCTAATTAAAACACAGCATCAATTCTGAAAGATAGAAAAAGTAAAGCAAAAGCTGAATGTAAGAAAAGTTAGGTAGCTGTGGAGAACCATGTATGTCCACATTCTGAAGTGATGAGAGAGAAAGAGTGATTTCTTTATTATATGTGTCTTTTTTAAATTGGTATCACCCCAAGCAAGGCAGTACAGCTACTAACATACAAGGGTTTACAGGGTATGGAGGAATTAGGAGCAGAAACATTAGTAATGTGTAGAAAGAGAAAAGGATAATCAGGAGGACAGTCAATAGCAATTGACATTGTATTTAAATAAGTTGGCTGGAAAGCACGGAGAAATGAGAAGTGCAAGAAAAGAAGAGAAATTTACATGATAAGGTGAGGAGCTGCTGAGTCTGTCAACAGAAATTAGTGACTATGTTGGAAACTATTTTAATGGTTGCAAAAGGATAGAGAAGGTACTCATCTCCCTCTAGAAAAGTCATATGTGTCACATGATGACCGTTTATTTATGTCACTCCATACAGTGATGAAAAGCAGTCAAAATTCAGTTGGTTGACAGCAACCAAATGCTAAAGTAGCTTTCTTTTAGCCTGGGCTATATCTGCCTCCCCAGCAGCTTACAAGTCCATGGTGCTGTTTCCCTTTGGGAATATATCTTTCCCAGATATAGAATGAAACTCCAGCTTGCAGTCCTCATCTTGGGAAAACTCAGGATTCACAGTTTCTCCATTTGTAGAATATATTCTTGCCTGGGACATAGATGAATCTGGTCCATTTGAATCCAGAGTCCTAAAAATGACTTCTCCAGGTCAGGAGTATCTGCATATTATATATGGCCATTCCTTTCTGTTTCTCCTTACACTCTGCTTTGCTGTGTAGATATATGGGTATATTGTTCTCTGCAAGAGGTACGTGTATATATGTATGTATAGTTATCTGTACTACTTTGTAGTATAAAAGTCTCTCTGAAAACAAAGCATGTTTGTCATTCCTTTTCCTTTCAGCCATTCTGTTCCACCTGTGAATTATGGTGTTATTATATCAAGGATATAATAATACCCATAATGGAGGAAATGTAAATGAGAGAATAAATCTTTCTTCCAAGCATTTCTGTTATAGTAGCAACACTAATAAACTAGATTTCTTTTAACAACAATTGAAGTTGATTTGTTAACTTGTTTTTTATGACTCAAAATATAACCATCTTCAAACTTGACATTAGAAAAAGAAAGTTATCTCAACCTAAGATAAAGAAAATTAACTACTACTTCCAAGTTGAATATTTATTTTGGTTCTGCAATTTTATTTCCTATCTCAATGCATAACATTGAGATAGGAAATAAAATTACAGAACCAAAATAAATATTTTGAGCTGTCAAGGCAATATGTAGTAAAGTTTGTAAAGATTGTTAAAACTGTTCTAAATAATTTCAAAGAGTCTCTAATGTGGAACAAATCCTTGAAGTATGATGTTGGTATTTTTGTTAGTGCAGAGCTGGTAGTGGGGGGGGGATTTGGTAGAGAGGAAAGCCCAACACTACAATGATTGCTGGTAGGCAAATTATGATTTGAAATGTTGATTTCAATTCTGAAGAGAGCAGCATATTTGGGGCATTGAGTAGATGCAGAAAACTCCCAAGAGCATGACAAATGCCTCATTGTAGACATTCAATTTCAACAAACTCTGCAAAGCCAATTTCCTCTCCAACAATCAAAGAACTGCTCATAGACATGGAGTCTGATAAATGAGACAAAATGACTTTTCAAGACCAGAGAGTAGTGATGCTGGCAATAGAGTTAGATAAAGCAGTAACATTATGCAGTGTATGACCCACAATTGGAGAAAAGAGTGGAGAGGAGGTAGTGATTAAGAAAAAAAAAAAAAAATACCAATGAATTCTGTAGTTTATTTCAGAACAGTTATCTTATTTTTATACAATATGAAGGAAGAAAAACATGAGCTAAAATGAAAAGAAATTTTAATCATTTAGTGGCCAAGTAATTTTCAGAATCTTACTTATTATAAAATGCAGATTGTGTGTGTGTGTGTGTGTGTGTGTGTCTGTACGTTTATATATTGGATCAGATTTCCTACATTTTTCAACCGATTTCAACAAAACTTCACAGGACTACATAAAATTACCTTGCGGTGGTTCTGACAGCGCCAAAAATTGGAAAAACACAATTGTTTTTGCATGAAATCAATTTGAAAACACGATTAAGAGGTATCACGAGAATGAAAGGGGGACAACTCATATCCAGTTATACTTATAAAACCCAGATTGTGTGTGTGTGTGTGTGTGTGTGTTCGTTTATATATGGGATTGGATTTCCTACATTTTTCAACCGATTTCAACAAAACTTCACTTTTTTTGGCGGTAGTGTTTCTTATTGTCTTGCACACTTTTTTCTTTATTTTTACATTCAGAATCCTTTAAAAATTCCATTTACAAGACAATTGGTTATAATAAAATTCTATTCAATCGGTAGACTCATAACGATTGAAAACAATATTTTTGTTTGAGTTTGGGTTTGACCAATTCGTAAAAAAAAAAAAAAAAAAAACTAATTAAGACATGCGTGTCCGTCAACCTTAAACAATAATCTTTGTGAATTTTATTTTCAGTCTTTATGATGGCCGATACTTGATCTATCTCTTACTGTTACATCCCCGGGCAACGCCGGTCTCTACTGCTAGTAGTAGATAAAATGAGCTTGTAGAAAAAATATTCTTTTCTCTATCCTTCAGTACAAGTCAATTACTGTGGTCCATGATGAAATGCATTTGATGTTATGAAAACATGCAAAAATGGATGCAGCATCTGCTTACAGTAATAGAAACCAAATAAGTGCATAGATTTTTTTTTGTGAAAAACTGAATAATAATAAAAAAAAAAAAATTATTCATCTTCTATTCCATATTTTATTATATTTTTAAATCAATCATTTACATAAGCTTCAATATACCTGTCTTCATTAGAAGAATTTATCACCAAATAATGTTGCCCCTATCTAAAAAAAATGATAACACTAATTGTGAAAGGCTGCTGCCATGAATTCTTTGTATATTTTCATAAATTGTACACATTTCAGCATGGGCCACAGTACATGACTTCTACTTATTAGTTCCCAAATGTCTATGAATCTCTACAATCTAAAGAAAAATTAGGCTAAATTAATAATGAAAATGCTTCATCTTTGAAAATCAAATTATATTTGAAGAAATTTTGTATCAGAATAAACAGCTAAAATTGTAGTTTCATTCACAATTGTAACACTTTTAGTTTTGTTAACTTGTAACTGCTACGTTCATTGGCACAACTAAAATTTTTATTTTATTAATTCCTCACCAATTAAAAAGCTAATGTCCATATTTGTGAAGTGCAGAAATCTGTTTTTTTTTTTAAAAAAAAAAGTTTTAATTGCATCCTGATTATTTCATATATATAATGCAAAGAAAGCTTACAAAATCAAAAAAGAAAATAAAACCTAGATAATATTGACTATAACTGAAAAGAATTTATCTAAACTTAATTTAAAATGTGTTACCATTACTTCAAAAACAGAGATTGAGCACAAAACAAAATAACATTAAAATTAAATGGGAATTTACAAAATAAAACTGCAAAAAATGTTCCGAGAAATGCATTGGTGGGATACATAAAAACTTAAATAAAATATTATATGAACATAAAAGAAATCTTTAATAAAGCAATACACTCAATATATTAGTTGTTCATCATAAATCTGATCATCATTCTGACTTAAAGAATGCAATTTCATTTAAAAGGGAAACTAATTTATTAAAGTGGAAATGCATTGAAAGTTCACTAATTTCAGAATTCTGTATGGTAAATTTAAGTCCAGGACAATACAATATTTCTCCTTTATTCATCACTGATACAATGAGAATTAAAAACTAATGATAAAACTGAAAATAAAAACAAAAGCAATAAAAAGCTGAATGAGATTGGCTGTTAAACATCAAAATACACAGGATGTGGAAATTTAAAGCTGAGTATATATCTTTAGCATTTCAATGTAAACTGACATTTGTTGTATTTTCTCCAACCTCCTCCCATTTTATATGTATGTATGCATGGATAATTAGTTTATTTACTCAAATACACAAGTTTTATCATTTTGGAAACTTGAAGAAAATAGAGATTATTTTTTTTTAATTATTTTAATCTAACAATATCTAAAGACATTATGTCTTCTCAGTGCTGGATTTGTATTCTCTAAAAACATTTTCCATGCTATTAGGTATATATTAAATTATCACATAAAACAAGATTACTTATGTATTACTCAATACAATTGTACTCTCTTGTTTTTCTTTTTGAAAATTTTCTCAACAAAATTTTCTTTAAGAAATCTTCTAAGAGCAAAATGATGTAAGAGAGAAAATTTTAGAACTTTGTATAAAAATATTTACCTTCTGTCTGAAATGAATTAAATATGTTATTCTTTATTTGCTATCATAATCCACATGATATTACATATTCACAAATTGCTGTTTCATTATAAAGACACATCTGTCTTATTAGATCAATTTTTTTGTTTGCATTATTATTGCTTAAGAGAGTATAACATGCAAATTTGGAAATAGAACTGAATTATAATACCTTTTATGCACAAGAGGCTGTCAGCCTTTGAGTGAAATTATTTTTCAGCAGAATAGGAAATATAAAGAACTCATTCTTATTATACATGTGACTAAAAGCCTAATTCACTCTAAACATAAGCATAATCATCAAAAGTGTGTGTGTGTGTGTGTGTGTATATATATTTTTTATATGCTCTATCTTTGATATTGAGCACTTTATCTCATAAATATAGCACACCTTAAAATTATATTTTATATATATATATATATATATATATATATATATATATATATATTACAAATCTTTACTCCCAAACTTAAAAATTATCTGACTCCACCCTATCATCATCATTCAACTGAACTTTTCGTTTCAGGTGTTATAATGATAATAGTAATAATATTAGCTGCTTCTTTATAAGCATTTATTGACTGAGCAGTGAGTGCTGCTGTTATTTGAAATTATAAAATCTTTCACTTAAAATAATTTTTTCAGGAAAATAAATTTCTGAAGTAACAGTTATCACACTTTATAGTATTGATAGGGGCTCCCTTCCTAACTTTTTGTTTGAAATAATGTGGAATGTCAACTTTTTGATTATGTCATTATTTTCTCTTTGAGTTACATGTGCTATTCATTTTAACTGCTGCTGCTGTTGAAAGTGCACAAGTGATGTAGTTTCTGTTATTTGGTACAGTTCTTTGTGATTCTGTATTGGCAATCCACAAAGTTTGAAGAAGGCTGGTCCTAGCTAATACCTACATGCTTCATTCTCAAAGCCATAACAAATACAAATACTGAAATTCTGTAAATTTTGAGGTATTATTTTAAAAGCCATTGAAATTGTTTTCTGAATTCAGGAAGGGGAAGGAAATGAAATAAATCAATTTTGAACAGTGCAGTCAGATATTAAGTACTTTAGGGAGTGGTCATTTGTTCCTTGAGATAAGATCTAAAATTGGATGGCTCTTGTTGATTATGATGATGCCTTAAAATATGAGGAGAACCCAAGCACCAAAATGTAAAAAATTTCAGAAGAGATCATTAAAAGATATATGTAGAGCAAGATATAAGTTTCAAGAATATACAGGAGCTTTTGATATTTACAAAAAGAAAAAAAGAAAAGAAAAGAAAGATACATTCTTTCACACACACACAGTCTGAAAAGTATCTAGTTATATTAGATGTTGTAATGGAATGTCCCACACTCCCTATTGGCTATGTAGACTGACTATATCAGTAGATATATATAGTGAGCACAGGATATATCTGGCAACTTGCTTTGGGAATTACTAGCTTGCTAACCGATTCCCTGTCTTTCAGTAGTGTATTCTCTTTTACAATAAACCTGTCTTTCTTTCATCTATGTGTGTGTTGCTATTCCTTTCACTCGAGTGCCACCTTTGTAACCTCTTTAGGGATACAACAGTGGCGACGAGGATTCAATTCTAAATCACAGTGAGAAAGACCCCAAAACACTGTTTGTAATACATACAACAGTGGCAACACTGGATTTGATTCAAACTCACAGTAAGAAGGACTCTAAAACATTGTCTGTAAAACATACAACAGTAGGATTTAAACAAGTGGAAGACAAAGCTATTGTGCAAAATTGTAATATCTAAAACAAGAACTGGGCTACAGATTCTTTTCCCCTAAAGGTATATCGAATTCATTATCAGAATTCAGGTATGACCTGGACAATGGACTAACTTTCCCTGTCTATTTTTGCAGATATGAGACAATTTTTTCAAAAAGGTGCAAACAATGGTCTGAGGAGGAGAAAATCATGTTGTTAGTCCCAAAATTAGGTATAGAGGAGAACACTAAATACATGAACCTAATTTTACCTAAAAAGCCAGAGGAAATCTCGTTCAATGAGACAATAAAGATTTTGTCAGGAATTTTTGACAAAAGAGACAGTTTGTTCCATACTCAATACAAGTGTTTAAACATTGTAAAATAAGAAAATGAAGACTGTGACTTATGCAGGCAATGCTAATTGACAATGTGGATTGTTTAAATTAGGCGACTTTTCAGTCGACATGCTTAAATGTTTAATCTTCATCCAGGGACTTAAAGTGGCAAAGGAAAAGACATCAGATCAAGGATTCTGATTATTATGGAGCAAGACCCTCAAATTAGATGACATCCTGATAAGAGTGAAAACAATGAACAACACAAAAAACATATCAAGGCAGTGTTCCAGAAGATTGATGAATACGGCTTCAAGCCAAGTTCAGATAAATACAAGTTCTTCATGAAACAGATCAAATATTTGGGACAAATAATTGACGAGAACAGAAGACCACACCTGGAAAGGGCCAAAACAATTAAAAATATGCCACCGCCAAACAATGTCACTAATCTTCAGGCGTTTTTTGATTTGGCCAACTATCACAGTATCTACATTCCCAAAATGTATGATCTTCGAGCCCCACTGAATGACTTATTGAAAAAGGGTACAAAATGGATTTGGTCTAAAGAATATGAAGATGCTTTCCAGAAAATAAAAAGCTGTCTGGTATCAAATTTATTGTTAGTGCATTTTGACCCTAAAAAAGAAATAATTGTAGCATCTGATGCTAGCAACTATGGGATCAGAGTGGTAATTCTCCACAAGTTTGAAAATGGGGCTACAAAGCCTATATCCCATGCTTCCAGAACCTTGCTTCCTGCAGAAAGAAGTTATAGCCAGATTGAGAAGGAAAGCCTGGCCATAATTTACTTGGTGGAGATGTGTGGTTTAACTGAAAAAACAACTTTTTCGGTTTCATCTTCACACTGTCGAACCACATCGAAGTTTTTTATGAAACTGAAATCATTCGGTTTAGAACTATCACTACTGAGTGACCATATCCAAAGAAACACTATTTAAAAAAGACATTCAGATGTTAAGAAAATTAACCACTTTATACCAATGTAAGAGAAAAGATTGCACAAAAATATGTTAAAAACATTTAACTGACAAGTTTTAGCAAATAAACATGAAATCTATTTGTTTACAAAAAGAAAAAAAAGAAATAGGACATTATGTCTGAAATCTATTTGTTTCAGTTTTCAAAAAAAAAAAAAAAACTTTTTGTGGTAAAATTAACATAAAAATAGCAAGTAAAAATAAAAAAAAATAGTTGCCAGTTTCGTCTTAATGTTAAATTTTAAGAAGTCAGATTTTTTGTAAGGCAAGTAAAGGTAATTGTTTCCTAGTAAGCCAGTGTTAGGCCAATTATGAAATAAAGTTATTGTAAACAAGAAAAATGAATGAAGATTTTATTTTATGAATAAATTTGTTTTTTATCTTGGGAATGCATCTAAATTAGATATTAAGAATAATTAAAATAGTTCTTAATTTCACTTTTAAAATGTGTATATTTCCAGATATGTGAGTCTCTGTTTTCTACAAATAAAATTATGTTTCTATCTAGCGAATAAATCTAAAATTAGATATCAAAAAAATAAAATAAGTTTTAATCTCAGTTTTAAAATGTGTATATTTTCCAAACTGCAAGTCATTTTTTTTTTTAAACCCAAAGTAAAAATTATTCTTTTTTAGCCACTAGTGTTCAGTGAGTGTTTGTTAATGTTTTGCCTATAAAATTCTTCTAAACAAGGAAAATTAATTTTATTTTTACAAATATCTTTATGGTTTTATCTGGCAAATAATACACTTAAATGAGATTATATTAAAATGTTTAAAATAGTTTTTAATTTCAGTTTTAAAATGTGTATCTAAAAAAGAACACATGATACTCGCAGATTTGGAAATATACACATTCTAAAAATGAAATTAAAAGCTTTTAATTATTCTTAATATTTAATTCTAGGTGTATTTTTTAGATAAAAACAAATTTAATTAGGGGAAAAAATAACTCCTTGGTTTTCATTGTTTAGAAGAAATTTATTTGCAAAACCCCAATAATAGTTGACTGGCATACCAAAAAGAATTGCTCTCTATTTTTTTTTTCTTTATAATTTTTTAAGGAATTCGCTTACACAGTTCAGAGAAGAAATGAACATCTTCCTGGTTGTAGTTTAAGGTGTCTTCTAATTGAGTGTACAATTTCAAGGATATTGATAAAAATTGGTCACTTTGATTTTGTGAAACAAAGTAACATGCAAAATTTAGTCTCGAAAAAAATCATATTTTGCATTTTCAGCTGTTCAAAGCAATACCATTTTAACTCTTAAAAAATAATTCAATGAATGAAAGCACATATAAATTACACATTTAGAAAGATTATTTTATTTTCTTTCCAGCCATATGAATATTTTTATGATTGGACCAAAAATACATGAGATATGATGAGTTGAATGGACTAAGTTGCAAATTTACCAACCTCAAACAAAATCAGATATCGACTGGAAATGCTATCATTACACAAGAAAATGAATGGCTTCCTTAGAAAGCAAAAATACTAAACCGAATCGAAAACCGCGATATCAAGGAATAAAAAACTGGAACCAATACTGAAACAAATTGTCAAACCAATCAATTCTATTACTCTGTTAAAAAATTTCACAGGTTCATCCATGGAAGGAAATTTACATTACAGACAGGTCATAGACTATTGTTAACAATTTTTGCATCAGAAAGGGTATACCCACACATACTGCTCATGGGTTACAGCACTGGGGAATAATCTTATTGAGTTACGACTTTAAGCTGGAATACCTACCCTTGAAAAAACTAGGACATACAGACGGTTTGTCTAGATTGATTCCAAAATTTGCAGAACCATTAGAAGACATGGTGATATCTGCTTTAAGGGATGAAAAAAAAATTATCAGTGTTACTATGCAATACAATTCGGGAGTTACCTGTAATTCTTGAAAATATAAAAAAAAGCAGCTGAGAAGGATGAATTCATTAAAAAAATGAAGAAACAGGTATGGCTGAAAGAAAAACTTAAAAAAGGATTTAAAATATCACCATTTTCAATCTGCGAGCAAGTGCTATTATATCAGATAGAGTGGTAATGCCATATACACTGCAAAAGAAAATCCTGAAGGAATTTCATATAGGTCATCTGGGCATGTCAAGAATGAAATCATTAATGCATAGCTATACCGTATTGGCATAGGATGGACCAGGATATTGAAAAAATGGTAAAAGAGTGTAGAGGCTGTCAACTTGCAGCAAAAGCACCACCAATAAAAATTCAGCCATGGCCTAAAATGGATGTCCCGTGGACGAGGTTACACATCGACTACGCTGGACCTATAAATGGTTACTACTACCTTATAATCATGGACAGTTTCTCCAAGTGGCTGGAAATATTCAAGTGTAGACACCCGACATCCGCAAATACTATGAGTGTACTAAACAAGCTTTTTTAGTCATTTTGGTGTACCAAAAACTTTAGTTAGTGACAACAGGACACAATTTACCAGCAGAGAATTTAAGGATTACTGCATATCTTTATCTATAGACCACATTATGACCTGTTTACCATCCTAGATCAAATGGGCAAGCAGAAATATTTGTGGACAATTTTAGAAGAGCTCTACGAAAGAATCAAGGCATGGACACTGATGAGTATACAAAAATTTTTAGCAGTTTATAGAATTACTCCCAATCCGAACATAGATTCAGGCCTATCACCAGCCGAACTGATGTTCACAAGAAAAATTCAGCCAGAGTGGTAAAAAAAAAAAAAGAAAAAAAAAAAAAGAAAACTTTACAACCAAATTTTACAAAGCAGGAGACAGAGTTTTCTTCAGAAATTATAGAGGTGGAAAAAGCTTCTGGGAAGACGGAATTATCACCAAAAGACTTGGCAGAGTGATATATATGCTTAAAGGAAGAAGATTTGAATGTAAGAGACATTTAAATTAGCTAAGGCCAAGACATACGAAAGATGTCACGCCTAGTTCTAGTGAAGAATTACCAATGGAGGCAAGATATGATGCATTTGAAATACCAGTTACCATATCTCTACCAGTACCAATGGAAGTATCTCCAATCCCACCAGTGCTGGAAGTATAAGCTCTCTGAAAACTGCTAATGCCTCAAATCTCACGAGCACAAAAATTGGTGAGACAGAAAAGTACTAGGAAGAGGAAAAAAGTCAAATAGTTATATCCTGACCCCCAAATGAAGAGGTATTGAGCAAAATTTCATGGAAAAATTAGCTTGGGGTGTGGGAAGGTTTATAATAGAATGTCCCACGCTTCCTATTGCATATATGGACTGACTGTATCGGTAGATATATATAGTAAGCACAGTATATACCTGGCGGACTTGCTTCGGGAATTACTAGCTTGCTAATCAATTCCCTGTCTTTCAGTAGTGTATTCTCTTTTACATGAAACCTCTCTTTCATCTACACATGTGTTGCTGTTCCTTTCACTTGAGTACCACCTTTGTCTGTTTGTAGCCTCTTTAAGGATACAACAGATATATTGAGAACTAGTTGCATGAATCAAAAGGGACTGAACATGTTTGAACAGATACTCTTTTGTTGGGTTACTCAGTTGGTTGTGAGATGCCACTGAGTCAGCCTGTATACTGTGTTACTGCCACATTTATAATGCCAGCATGTGCAGGGATTTTAGCAAAGCATTACATCACTCTACAATTCTGACTGGGATCCCAGTGATTTCTAAATTACCATTGAAAGTGGACGAAAGATTAAAGAGAATATAACAAAGCAACTAATAGTAAGCCTGTGGCCCCAAGGGAATTATTCTGAGGGAGACTAAGGTGACATTGTTGCAGATAGGCTACTTTACTTTGATATTAAACTGCTGAACCCTTTCCAGATAAATCTTATATATCACATGATTTTTAATTTCTCATCTTAGAATTAGTATAATATTTTATAAATTTAAACTTATTATTTACACTATTTACATGAGGACTATGGCACACATTTTTCTTGTTGCTGTTGTTATCACTATGTTTTGGCTGTTGTACCCTCTGGCCTTCATCACAACAACAAAGATGAGTACAAAAGTTCACATGTAAATAGTGTAAACGAACAAGTTGACAAAATTAAAGAAATTAAAATATCTTTCTTAAATCTGTATACTTCTTCTATGATAAAAATATCTATAGACATACAAATATACTTACAAATTAATCTTATTTTTCTTAGCAAAACAATACAAATTTTGAAAACATTCTTATTTTTTGAGTTTGAAAAATGTTTTGAATAGACATTTACAATCAATAGCAAATCAAAGATAAAGATCAATTCTACAAAATAATAAAAAATGGAGACCACAATAAAAGAATTCTGAAAAGAAATATATTCTGAAGATAGCTTGAAAATCTGGCAAATTAAACAGCAGAGGGCAATACTTGTTGATAAGAAAGGGAAAAAAATGATCAAAAGATTTCTTTTTGAGTTTCATGAATTAGACCATGAGGCCATATCAGAATTTTAGGAAATATTAAAAAAGGTGTTATAGAAAATTAAAAATGGTAATACTTTGTGAATTTAATAGTTGTACTGATAACAATAAAGCTGCTGATGTCTCATATAATGTAATGGTTAGAAAGCCTGTCTAGAAAACCATTTCTACAGCAGTGAATTTGATCTTCACAGAGTGCTGGTACCAATAGCATTTCAGGATGAATGGAGAATGATTGTTAAATAATATTCCTGGCTCAATATCATATTTTCAATCTTCTATTAATATTACAGATCACAACAATGGTAATGAAATGTTAATAATGAGCATGACAAGAAGCTCATTCCCAATTATGACAATTGTAGTCATAATTCAAAGTATAAAACCAATGAAATTTATTTAAGATTATAGTATGAACTGGAAATAAATGTTTCAACTGATTTCTTTTCAAATTGAACATTTTGCTATACAAAAATTAAGCTTTAAAAAATATATCTTGTTCAAACATTTAAATCTACATACCCAAACATCCTGGGGTTTGGTTTGGTTTGGTTTGTGGCATATCAACATCAATGGGTTATTTAATGCCAACAAGATTTTTATTGCTAGTAATATTTTTTTTCAAAAATGTATTGCTGGCAATAATTTTTACAAAGCATTTCTGGTATTAAAACCTATTTTTACACTTTCATAGCGTTTTGACCCCAGTTTAGGGGTTAACTATTTGCCCATAGCTGGGACCCTAACAGGTGCTACCACCTCAGGTCAGGGTGGACCTGGGAATACCAACAATTAAGAGGTGATTCCACGCTCCTCAAAACCTCCTGATCAGAAGCCTTGCTGTTGGACGTAGTTTATTGTCTTACCTAGGATGTGGATGTAGTTTATCATCATACACAGGACAAATATACTGGGGAAATAAGCAACACATTTTTCAGTTACTCATTTACATTTTAGCTTTCATATTTTTTTCCTAAATAATGTGAAAATGAAATTCTTGAAGAAATTGATATTATCTTAAACCCCACTTCACAAAATTTATATGACTTACTTGTTTTTGGATTGACATAGAACATGGAAGAAATCAAAGACAATAGTGAAAAAATCTGTAAATAGCCAAGAATTTTCAATTGTAACAGAGGATCCATTTCTCATCACTAACCAATAAACCATTTCAAAAAAGCCATTTATTCTTTTGGTGTGAAAGAAGTGACAAGCTTATTGTAATTTATTGCTGTTTATTTTGTTCACAGAGTTTGCAAAGTACTAATTTTTTGTGGATCTGTGATGTATCAAAGGTACAGTGTTTTATTACTTGTGTTGCATTTTAATGTGAGCATCTGATGTGTTGGAGGTGAATTAGAATCTTCTCACTCTCTTTTCAGAAGTGCATATTCAAGTGACTCCTTAACTGAACACCACCTGAACCTTTTTTGAGCAGTAAGCTAACTTCACTTTTATCAAAAACTGTAGTATTGCTTCATCTATTTTTGTCTCAAGTTTAAATTTGTACACTAGTTTTACAATCAACTTTAGATTTGATTTTTTATTACTGCAGTTTTTAGCCTTTTGAATTTTACTTAAATAATGTGCATGTTTTATGTTGCTGAAATGTTTATTGACTATTGCTATTTGTAGGGGATTTATCTTTTCTTTGAATTCAGATAAAGAAAGAAGGAAAAATAAATGGAGAGAGAGAACATTGAAAACTGTATAAACATTGTTGATTTTCAGTTTGGATGTGGGTTTCATGATTGATTTTATTGATATTATATTTTATCCTAAAATAATGAAAACTTGCAGCTCAAAAGGCTTATGAGCTTCTAACATTTCATAGATAAATTGAGAGGATTTTATAAACAGATTAATACAGGAACATAATAGCATCTGCTTGCTGTCCAGATAAAAGCTCTTAAATTAGAACCTGAATCACTAAGTTTGAGAATCTTTAACATAGGAGATTCCCAAGGACTATTTCTTGAGTGTCCTGTATCATTATTGAGGATACATTATAACCTGATATTACAAAGATCAAGAGTTATTTAAACTAAATTTCCAGTGGTGATTACAAATGTGAGAAAGCGAGAGATAGTATAAAGCCCTTTCAATAGCAATAAATCCCAAACATTAAATTTATTCAATTGTATTCTTGCTTCTTTCATTATTCACCCTTACTGACTTTTTCAGCTGTTGTCTTTTAAGCAACAATTTCCAATTCCTGTTATTATTTTCCTAAGGGTCAAATGATACTTATAATCAAGAATTTAAAGTTTATTTATCATATATATATATATATATATATATATATATATATATTTATTAAAGACATTTTTTATGTTTAAAGTTTTTATTTATAGATTTTTATGTAAACATAAAAAAAAATCTTTTAATAAATAAATTGTCGGACCTTGTCCATTTCTTAATATATATATATATATATATATATATATATATATATATCACATGCATTATCAATCATTTTAAATAGAAAAGTTAGTTAAAAAAATAATCACTAATTAAAGAAAACATTAAAAGTATTTTTTTTAAAGCTTAAATTTGAAAAGGTGTCCAAGATAGATGTTTCCTATCAGTGCCACAGATTGGTGTTTGAGTTGAGGTTAAAAACCTTGATTTTAAATGATTTCAAAATCATTGGACTTTATACTATGATTAACCAAAATTGAAAAGGTGTAAATTTGATATACAAAATAAATTAATAATTGTAATAATAAGGATGCTTATAATTTTTTTCAGTTCTAAATAAAAGAGCATGTGTACAGAAAAGAACTTAAAACCTTAACAAAATAGTCAATAACTTGGCATGTTATTCCTAGACAATATACTGTACACATTATTATTATTATGTTGGTTTCCTTAGTTCAGATATTTTTGTGCATAAATACATATTTCCATGGAAGTATTGTCTGCTTTTACTTAGACTATATTTAACTCACAAAGTTATTACATTTAAATGCTTGCAGAATTTTCAAGTTTTACTAAAGCAGATATAAACACCTGTTGCATGTCTTTTAGCTAATACTTCTCTTTTATAGTCTGACAGCAAATATTTGGAATATAGAAAAAGCAACAAACCGTAAAGTATTGCTTCACTAGGAAATGTGAATATAATAAAAATTAGGTTGTTTTTCCTTCTTTTTTAATAGCAGTTCCCATTTCACTCATAATGTTAGATCTAGAATAAAGGGTGAAAGAGAAATCAAACAAAAAATATGGTTTCCTTATTTCAAATTGTCTGACCAATTCCAACAGTTGGTTGCAGTGCTCCTCTTCCTCTGTGCCAAAGTGTTGGACATTCAAAAGGCAGAGAAAGTGTTTGCAAGAATACTCTACACAAAATATTCTAGCAATGTTCTAACCAGGCACATGTATATATGGGCTCTGTGGCCAAATCTATATCAATACTAGTTGGTCAAGTGATTTTGTTACGATGTGCTTAGTCACATGATTTACAACATAGTGTTATTTATTGTGATCACATAACTGTATATGAAAGATGTCTCTCTGAATATATAACAGCATATTGCTAACAGAGATGACTGAGATTTAAGATTAAAAATGATCGTTTTAATCTTGGGATGTTTTCTACCTGTATTTCTGGGATGAGGAGTTATCATTACTTACATTTACAAATTTGGATTATTGTTGTCATCTTTGTATTTATCGTTGCAACATTCCAGCCATGGTGCATTTTGGCCTTAATTCAGTGCTTGTCAATCCAATTAACATTCAGGGAATTTCAAACAAAACCCTTTACAAAGTAGATTGTTCTTGTTCCATTGACTATGTCATCTTGTGGTGAACACATGCCAAATACAAAAAAATGTCTTGTGAGAACCAGTTACATCCAGGTTTTCCTTGTATTTTACAAAACTTGCCAAGTTTTTATTTAGTACATCTCAGTTATTGCTTTCCCTGTTTTCACTGAAACTGCACTACTCAGCTCAGAGATTGAATTCACAATTACTAGGTCACCAAATTCACTCTCAGATAGTACATACTACAAATAGTTTAGCTGTGTGCGTTGAAGAAACACAAATGTGTCAGAGCAGGCTTCTACAACAGGGATTAATTAGCCACCCTAATAGATTCCATAGGCTTTTGAGACTGATGGATGCTTATAAATATGTCGCAACTTGGTAAGGTGGTCTGTAGCAACAATGGACAACACAGTTTTGGCTTGGTGCCTTTTGTCTGTCGAAGCAATGCTCAAGTTTTTTATTCACACATAAACCATATGGCCGACACAGTACTTCCATGTCTGAACAATAGCTGAAATGGTGGTTCCATTTCCTTAGTTCCTATATATATATATATATATATATGGGCAATTTTCAAATAAATTGGCGCATAGAATTGCAGATACAAAATACAAAGTTCATGCTTTTGTAAGTGTACTTTTGACAGTCTCAGTCATTATCAAGAATTATACTGATAAACATTCAGTTGTTGATAATGGCCAAGATGGTGGAAAGTGCTAGAATGATGAACTTTGGATAATTTTCCCACAAATATGATCCAGATATACAACTTGTTCCAAAAGTTTGGAAAAAAAAAAAAAAAAAAAAAAAAGTCCTTGTCAATATTTTATTGACAAAAACTGTTTTTTTTTCTATTCCATTTTGATAGCACGTGAAACCATTTTGATTCCAATCTTGTGACAAGACTAATTGCTCTACTATCTCTAGACTACTACCTACTTTCGCTAAAAATGGCCAAAGATGATATGAAGTACTTGAAACATTACACACAATTTTAGCAAGCTCCTTTATAAGTTTCCACTAGACAACATTCTTTGTTTATTTGAGAAAATATGTTTAAATAAATATATACTATATAACTTTTTTTAACAAAGTATACCTAGACAGCAATCCTTCATTTAAACAGGTTTTATTGATTAGAACAAGCAAAAATATTTATGGAGCCTTTTACTGTGTTTCTTCTAGGATTGAATTAAATGCTTTAACTTAAATGGAAACATAAAGGTACTTATTGAATTTAGAGTTTGAGATCTAAATACTTTTGACCATCACTGATTATTATCAAGAAAAAAAAAGAAGCTATTTCTGTACTTTCAATTTTTTTTTCTTGAAAATGACAAATGAGGGTTAAAAAATAGGTTTCAACTTTTAATTTTGACAAGTACTTTTATAAGTTTCCACCTGAATGAAATGGTTTATTTGGCACCAGGAGAAACTCAGTAGAAGGCTTAACAGATATTAGTTATCATAAAATCAGTGATTCTCTTAAGTGTGCCACAAAATATTGTCATGCCATATATATATATATATATATATATATATATATATATATATATATATGTGTGTGTGTGTGTGTGTGAAGAAATTGTGAAAAAACACCAGGTACAGGTTTCACACTAAATAAGTAGCACAAATATTTGAATAAAAACATTGAAAGAAAGTTCATATTTGTGCATTAATTTTTTTTAAATGCATACCCTTTAAAAATTTTGTGAAGTGTGTCGTGATATTTTAATTTACTCCTAGGTGTGTTGGTTGCTTAAAAATGTTGACAAACACTGCATTATATATATATATATATATATATATATATATATAAAGAGAGAGAGAGAGAGAGAGATTTTTTTTCTCTCAGTGGTCTTAATAAAAAAAATAAAAACACTTCATGAGAAAAATTAGAAAGTTATTTGTCAGTTTGAAGTTGAGTTGGTTTCTTAAGTATGTCAGTAATTTTTAAGATGATCAACTTAAATTGAGAAGCAAATATCTGTTGTTTAAGGCAGGCAATGTCAGTTCTAAGAAATAATTTGTTATAAAAACTGATTTATAGAATGAACAAACACAAGAACGTTATGCAAGAACGTTTTCAAAAGATTTGAATTGTAAGACCTGTCAGTCAGAAACATTTTTGGATTATGAATAACACGCATTAAACAGATTTCAAAGGAGGAGGATTAGGAGGAGGAAGATGACTATCTCAGCATATCAGGTGGCTTTATGATACAATTGCTTAGCATATTATTTTATGCTTCACTGTATAATATCTCCATTCACTGTATTTCCCATCATGTCCTAGTTTGGCAAATCAAGGGCTAATTTTGAAAACATTTTGTCCACAAAGAAAAACAGCAGTCAGCTGTAACTGACAGATGTATTTAAGTATATTGCATACAGAGGCTTATTATGAATTGGAGAATATCCAGTACATGATGTTTGTTCACAAAGTAGAAAAGTAAAATAACCAGAGTTTGGAGCAAGCCTTATTTCACGTAAATCATTTAAATTCAAAGAAAACAAAATGAAAACTGGAAACAAAGGGAATAATAATAAAATTAAAATGATAATACCTTCGTTTGATCTCTTCCATGGCCAGGTCTTGCTTTTGTATATACTGTTCCCTAAAAACTTTGGTACTTCGTATCAGGAGCATGTAGCATTCTTCTTGGCTAATGTTCATTGTCTTGCTGCCCCTGAAACAGATTTATAAATTGCAAAATAAAGTGTCAAACTCAAGCTTAGTGTAAAAGAAGTATAGAAAACTAAAAAAAGTTCTTGTGCTGAACCATTTCCCAAAATCTTTGTTAGGCTGAGAACTTTTCAACATACTCTCTTATCCTATATTACCACAGCTAAAATTTATTAAACAAATATATCAAAAATTGTATTCACTTTAATGATTATACATACAGTTATGTACTTGAATAACAAAATAGAAGAAAACTCCCACATTACACATTTCATCCCTCAAAAGGACTTCTTCAGACTAATAATGATTTTATGAAACAATAAACTTATGCATTTGTTATTCATTAGAATAGTTCTGACCATAATTTTGACTTCAAGAATGAAGATTTAATTAAAAGTAATTTATTAAGATGAAAATATATTGAATGTACAATACTTTCAAAATCTCTTACAGTAAATTTATGTCCTTAATCATACAACATATCTCCTTTCCTAACAAGACTACTGCTATTACAATGTTGGATATTTAAAAACAACTGCAATGAAAAATAAAAACAAAAGCTGTAGAAAGATGAATGAGGTTAGCTAGGTTATTTATCTAAATACATTGAACACCAGAAATTTAAAAATTAAATACATCCCTGTATCTTCAGTGTTTCTCAGTGTAAAATTATAACTGGTATTTTTTGCATCTTTTCTTTACATATGTATTAGAATCCATCTTCATCAATAAAAACATTAGCAGCAAATAGCCAGTACAAAATTGCTCATATGAACAGCCGATTATTAAATGTTAGGCTGTGTAATTCTTTTTTGCTACACCAGTTCTGCCAATATGTACATCATAGCATTACACAAACAATGGTGATAATATTCACATTACACAGAAATTGATTGGCATCTTATTCATTTTTGTACTGACATAAATATGTTTGGAATTATTCACAGAAATATGTAAACAAAGGGTGCAGCTATTAGATTTAGTCTATTTGTAAGAGTATGAATCAGCACTACATCAAATATTAGGTTTTAAGACATTTTATGGACTAAAAAATTATGGGAAATACTTGTACCACTACTACAGTGATTAGATGCTAGATTATTGTATCAATAAACTGGCACTACAGGTTAAATGAACTGGATATAAAGAAACAAATGTCAAATTAGGATTCTTGACTTTTATAGGTTTACAGTTACTAAATAAGAGATAATACTGATTATATCTGTGCCTCTAAAATTCTGTAAATAATTAACACTCTTGTTTAAGTTGTTGTTTCAAGTCTTAAGAGACCTTCATAATTTACTCAGATGTCAATTTTAAGATTTTGTAAAATCAGCAACACCAGAATAGTTGTGGTAATAAAATAAGCACATCCCATCTTTCCTCTCGCTTGTAACTATAAAATAGATGTTTTTCAGCACTAAAACAGAATGAGTCAAGTAAAATTTCATAAGCTTCTACTTAGAGTTGTTGTGATATTAC
Organism: Acanthosepion pharaonis; assembly: GCA_903632075.3. NCBI lineage: Eukaryota > Metazoa > Mollusca > Cephalopoda > Sepiida > Sepiidae > Acanthosepion > Acanthosepion pharaonis. Next base: position 133,946 of record CAHIKZ030002294.1, on the reverse strand, counting down.
AATAGTGTAAATATTTAAAAATATTACACTCTTTTTGACAAAGCATTTGAACAGAAAGACATTTTTGATTACTACAAAGAAGAGACCTTTCTGAACATTTTTCTTATGTATAATTTCAATTTATTTTCTACTTGGAAGTAGATCTACCATAAAAAAGTGCTGAAAAGTTCTTGGTCCAACCCACTTTCAAAAAGAAAAGAAAAAAAAAGAAAAGAATTCTGATATGTGGTCACTGAAATACTGATTTTGGTAAGAGGGTCAGGATGAGAATGCCTCAACACTCCTTCATCAATAAAATAATCCAACAAAGATTATATTTGAGACCTGATGATCATCAACATATTTTCCTGTCTAATACTAAAGTGGTTTTTATTGAAAATTATAAACTATAAATACTAACATCTGTTATCAATGAGAGATATTTGGGTCATTCAAATAATTTAGAAGTTTCTGAGATGTTAACTGAATATGACATTTTAGCATCATTTTGATAAATTTCAACCCAAGAAGAATTTATAGTACGATAGAAATCTCAAATTACATCATTTCTCAACATAACATCCTGATTCCACTGTAATAGTTTTCCCCTTTTTAATACATTAATTACTGTTGAGGGATCATTGCAAAGTTTGCTTATGTCTATAAAGAAATTGAGATTGCTTCAGGCAAATAGGACTGGAAATAATCAGTCTAAAGCATTTCCAGTAGAACAAGAGGGAGAGAAAATCTTTTTTTCTTCTTTAAACTATTTTTATAAAGAAAAAAAAAATTATCCAGTCTCAAGATTAAAATGTAGCAAAACTCATAAAATGATTCTAAAAGACTGGGCTTTTTCATTAGCTCCCACCCCACAAAAGCTTATATCCATAATTTTAAAGTATGGAAGTTTAAAAAAAGTAAAAAAAAAAAAAAAAAAAAGTTGCATTTTCTTTTTGTTACTGACTAGAAATTTAAGCAATAAATTTAGCAGCAATTTCATCCTTGAGTATCAACACATTTCAACCTTTTTCCTGAACAATTAGTCTTGTATATCAGTTTAGTTGAACTCCAAATCAATTGTCAGAGTTTTGCATCTTTGCCTGAAGAAGAGGCTAATGCTGACAAAAGTTTGAAATAGGAAAACAATAGCAATATAAGACATAACATTTTAGAGCTTTTTGTCTACACCAGACCAAATTTTTCATGAATAGCAGCAATTGATATATTAAGTTTATTTTGTTATTCCTACCCCCCTGCATTATAGTTTTCTTGATCAGGACTATTGAAACAGACTCAATGTTTTGGGGTCAAAATTTATTGAGAAAACAAAGATACAATGTCATATTTCTTTTTAAGTTTCCATACTTTTAGATGATGAAATTTAGCATTTGGGACCCCCCCCCCAAAAAAAAAATTAAACATTTGCAAATAATTTGGGTTTCATGCAATTTGTTAAGTATTTTTGATACTTTCATCAGTTGAATCCATCCCATGGATTTTATAAGCACACAATTGTATCAAGTGCTAAGAAAGTTGTTCATTTGTAGGCAGCTTATAAATTTGTTTGAAATGAAATTGTGTTCCTTCCACTGTGTTAATTGACTTTTATTAGACCAATTAGAAATTACTTTGAGATGGATTGAAGTTTTCTTTTATCATCTCATTTTATATAAATTGATTGACAATAATGAAAATATTAATGATAGAAATGATTTGAGCAAAGTGTCAATCAAAATGCAACAACAAGATATTTTATTTGGTGGCTGAGAGTTAAACATTAACTCTGACATAATTTGTATCTTTTCCTTTTATTTTTGAACAGATCACAAAATTCTCCAGTTTTTAAATAAATATAAAATTTAAAAAATTATAAAACATATAAACATCTACACTGGCTGTTTATTAGCAAACATTAGTCTTTTTTTTCTTACTAAGGTTTTTATTTGCCATTATGATAATACTGAATATATACTTGCTTGGTTTGGCCCAAGGCTAAAAATGGAGAGAGATTTTGGAGTTGAAAGATTGTGTTGCACCTATTTTCCAAGCGGGAAAAGTCTATCTACCTACCTAGAGAATTAACCTTTGAAATTATGATCTGAATATCTGAGCTGGAAATGTAAAAAATCTGGAAACTATATCATCTACTAAGCAGGTTAGTGATAGTACACAAGGATGAATGAAGGATATTGACTACTTTTTGTCTGAGATAAATCTGTAGATGAGGCAGAGAAATATCTTCTCCCAATACACCATTTTATAATAGTTTTTCAGTTGCATTCAAAACAAGCAATAATTTTCAGCTGATTTGACCTACAATTTTTATTCTAAATGATCAAAGAGAAAAACACTTACCTATTATCCTTTTTGAATATCAATATTAATGCTAAAGTAGATGGGGGGGGTAGAGAAAGAGCATGTGTATCACATTCTACAACCCCTTTCCCAACTGATGAAATGTTGCAAACTTCTCACTACTCTATTGCTATTTCCATGGCGTGTGTTCTAACAAACTACATTCCTTGGTTCTACCAGTCCTGACCATTGCAGCTGGGACCTATCATGCCACGTACACAAGGATGAATCATCCTCATTCCCTTCATATTACATTAGTAAAAAGTAAATTCCACTTGGACAGCTTCTTCACAAGAACTACTGCTGCTTTGTGGAACAGACTCCCAAGAGGATGTTTTCCCAATCACTGCAATCTTAATCTTGTCAAGTCTAGAGTTAACTATTATTTCTTATGCATAACATCATAAACTGCACTTCTTGCCTTCTCTTACATTCATACAACACCAGAGCATAAACCTTTACCTTGAATGGCTCTTGGGCCTTGTATTGGGTGAACATTAGAATAAAAAAAATTTAAAAAAACCTAATAGGCTGTAAAAGATAAATAAATAAGAAAAAATATTCATGGATACAAAATATAAATGCAAATATAGCAGGAAATAAAAATAAAAATTTATATTTATAGCTTCTTACTTGAGTAGTGGTGTGCTGGTTGTTCTCTGGAGGATCTTTGAGATATGCTTATCAAAAGGCTCCTTGGAGAGTTCTTTGAAGGGAGAACCCATAGTTTTTGAAGTGGTTTGCATTGCACTAATCATTGCTGGCGGTAATTTATAATGGTCACTAGAAAACAAAAAGATATTTTTAATGAGAAAATAAGTAAACCCAAAACAACAACATATTTTAGAGAATTAAATTCCAAACTTTCTACACATGAAAATGGAATAATTTGATGCTTCATATTTATTTGTAGTTTTCAGATTTTATTTTGATTTCTTTTTGTCAAATTTCAAATCACAATGTTTTATTTTGAAGATGCCACAGTTTGTGGTTTGAAATTTGACATCTAACCAATGTCTTTATCCACTGTGTATGAAAATATTCAGTTCATGATCCAGTGACTAGAACCAAAGAGTTGTAAGCTCAATACCTGGTCACAGCAGTGGTGAACCAAAAAATTGGAGAGTTAAGTTAAAGAGAAATAACTGAGACATCTGGAAAAGGCATGGCACGTGGAACCAGAACAATCTACCCCAGTGGACCAAATAAATAATAAAATCCAATCAACTGAAGAAGGCCAGAGCGTACAACAGCTGAAACGTTGTGAATATGGCAATGAAGATGAGGATAACAATTCAAGTAATGTAAATAATGCAAATAATCATAATACCTCAAGTAAGCTTAAAAATATTATAATTGATTATACACATTGATAGCCAATAGTTGCTTGATGGATTGTGGTATATAATTTAGTAAATCATTGAGTAATGAGTTTGATCCTCACTGAGTGACCCATACTTATGGTACAGTGCCCAAAACAAAGTTGCACTTAGTAAATAATGGGATACACTGATTTGCAATGAGTTTGCTATGAATTGAATAACAAGCATCTGGGCCTGAAACATCATTAGCACAAATCCAAAGCACCTTAGCAGTACCTATAATAGCAACAGACTTTGTTGGTTGTCTATCACTGTATGAGAGTACCAAATACACATACAGCCTTATCAAATTTGTTTTTGTATTCACAATTTTTTTAGTCCATGTTGATCAGCCTCAAAATAAAACATTAATTTATTGATGTGATATTTGAATTAATTGACCAAATGTTAATGTCAGAACACTGAGCAAGAAATATGAAACTCAGCTGGAAAGTCAAAATAACATTCTACATGATCCAATTTAGGGTAAGATTAGTTAGCAGACTGCCAAGAGATTTCATAAAAAAAGGTTTTATTAAAAAGATAAAATGATTGGTTATACTTTAAATTTCTATGACCATTTAAACTGTTTTATGTACTGACTAAATTAAAATACTCACAAAACCAGTATTAATTTAATCAAACTTTCCTCTGTATAGAAAACAATTGATGAAACATCTAAAAAAACACACCTACACTAACATTTAGTATTGAATGACAAGAAAATATTATCCAATTCATATTTTTTCAGACACACCATTAGCAAATCATTAAAGGAAAGATATGGATGAGAAATGAATAACAAAAAAAATGAGTAACACTTTATTTGGGACACTTTTAAACAAGATAAAGCAGAACTAATTTAAAATATGTATTCTGTATATAAACGTTGGTGATTGTGTTTTTTTTTCTCGATTAAATCATTATTTATGCAACAGTCAATTTTGTAAATTAAACTAAAATTTCAATAAAGTGATTCATTGCTACAACTCTGCATAAAAAAAAAAGAAAAAGATATTTAAAAATTATGGATAGTCACCTATCCTCACCAGACCTCATTTCAATTAATATTTATTATTTGTCCATGAAAGTACTTTTACTTAAAATAAGCTTGAAAAGAAAATTAAGCAAAAGGAAGAGTGGGAAAGAGAGATCTATGAAAATATAATACAATAAACTGGTGTTGAATGTTTGACAATGACAGCACAAGGTTGGGTTTGATTTGGTTTATGGCATATCAACCCATTGGGTCATTTAATGCTGAAATTTAATGTTTTTTTTAAAATAAACTCTTGTATTTAAACAGTCAAAAAAATGTTATTTTAAATAGTAAGGCTGCTGTTGGTTATGGTTATTCTTTTCATTATATTTTTTTAAATCAGTTTAATTTCTCTTAGGAATTGAAATATGCAAAATGAATCAATATTTTGAAAGTTCTTTTATTGTTTGTTTAAAAACATATCAAAGCCTTAGAGGTCATTTAATGCCAAAATTTAATGGGGGGGCATTAGTAATTTCTTTTACTAAAATGTATTGCTGGTAATTTTTTTTTTAAACTGTATTGCTGGTAATATTCTTTTTTCTTTACAAAAATGTATTGCTGGTAATAGTTTTTTATTATTAAAATGTATTGCTGGCACCTTCACTATAAAACGTATTTCTACACTTTCATAGTATTTTGATCCCAGTTTGGGGGTTAACTATTTGCCCATAGCTGGGACCCTAACAGGTGTTACTACCCTGGGTCAGGGTGGGCCTTGGAACAGCAGCATTTAAGAGGTGGTTCCATACTCCTCGAAACCTTGCTGCCAGATATAGTTTATCATCACACTTAGGATCCAAAGATTCTCAATGGAGGGAGGGTGACAGGGACAGCACAAAGAGCTGAATGGAGGGATGACAGGGAGAGCACAAAAACCTGAAAGTGGGGTGACAGGGACAGCATAAAGAGCTAAGGGGTGAGTTATATACTTTACAGCGATAGTTCAGGGAGCTGAAGGAAAAGTGCACATGTGACTGATAGTGCAACAAGTGGAACAAACAGTTGTGTGTGGGACAATGACAATGCGAAGAGTGAAATTTAGGGAGGATTGGTTTGGTTTGTTTGGTTTTATAGCATATCAACCTCAATGGGTCATTTAATGCAGACAACTTTTTTTTTTCCTGGTAATATTTTTGTTTTGTCAAAAATGTATTTCTGTTCATATTTTTTTCCTCAAAAATGTATAGCTGGTAATATTATTATTTTTTCAAAAATGTACAGCTGGCAACATTTTTTTTCAAAAATGTATTATCAGAGGCCTTGCTGTTGGACATAGTTTATCGTCTTACCCAGGACACGGATGTAGTCTGAGTGTTAACTATTTGCCCATAGCTGGGACCCTAACAGATGCTACCACCCTGGGTCAGAGTGGACCTGGGAACACCAGCAATTAAGAGGTGGTTCCACATTCCTCAAAACCTCCTGATCAGAGGCCTTGCTGTTGGATGTAGTTTATCATCATACCCAGGACGCTAGGGAGGATTGGTAAATAGTAATTAATAAATGAATCTGACAGAGTTGATATGTCAAGAGACAAAAAATAAAAAGGTATTACACATAATCAGTAAACATAACGAAAACAAGGGAATAGATTGGATGGTGACACGTATGTCTCATAAAGACATTGCATGTTGCAGTGGTTTTAAGTGAGAATTTATTTTTGTGCAAAATGTTTTAAAAAGACCTAATAAGAATTGGGTGACAATGGAAAGAAACTGCCCCCTCTTAATAGAGTGGAGGGTGTTGAAAAAGTTAGTAAAGAAATGGATACAGAAACAAAAGGGAATTTGGAAGAAATAAGTGAAAAAAATAAGGCGATAAGTGAAGGAAATTGTAAAATAAACAAAATCAGAACAGGTCAAGTAAAAGATGAAAGGAAGTCAATAACAACAGCAAAGAAAACTTAGTGGAAGATATAAAAACAAGCAAAAAGGTTTCATAATCTGTTGGTGCCAATCAATGACATGGTGCTGAATTATTTTATGCCATAAAAATGATGGCGCTCATACAGATCTTCTCAATGTGTAACAGCATCAATGAAAGTGAATAAACTGAATCCAATACGTTTTTTGTATTATTTGTTCTTCTACTGCTCTCTCTCTTTTTTTTTTTTTTTTTGGTAAGACACGACTTTTGGACCACCATGTATAACAATTTGCCATCAACTGAACAGGCTTTTGCTTTCAGAGAATCAATCATATATTTTGATGACAGTTACAGGAAACAAATGCCCATCAGCATCAAACATATGAAGAATTTCTTATTACTATAAGACTTTGGCAATTAGTTGTTGTTCAATGATTTCAAAGTGAAACAAAAATCTATTTCTTGACAAATATAAAATGAATTCTCAAAATTGAAAAGATTTCTAACTGATAAACTTTTTTGCACAAAAATAAACATTTGGACATTATCACGTAAAACCACTGCAACATGTAACGTCTTTATGAGACATACATGTCATCATCCAATCCATTCCCTTATTTTTGTTATGTGTACTCAATCATGTGTAATATAGAGAAAGCAGTAGCTTTGATATTTTAATCAGTTTCTACAAGTTTGAGTGAATGTTACCAGTTAGTGTGATTCTAGAGTTAAACAATTCAATCTAAGTGTTGGAATTTTTATATTTTCTGCATGGATACGTAAAGGCCCATTTACATAACCAATTTGGTTAATAGTAATTCTATTTTCATACTTTGGGGCACTAACTGTTGAAAAATGTTCAGTATATCAATATATTATAGGAATACTGTCATGTTTGGGTGTTATTGAAGCAAGTGACCTATTCTTTAGTTAATAACAAAATAACAAGGAACTAAAAGGCCTAATCATAAAAACAAATGAAAAGCCTACATTCAAAATTTTTAAAACTTTTAAAAAATCCATTGACAGTAAAATTGTATACATGATGCATGGATACTAATACATTTTAAAGTTGAATGTATAATTTTTTTTTTTATTTTTATTTAAATATAATCAATAAATATCCAGATCTCATTCTTTTGCTCTATTTAAAGTGTGACCTCTGGCTGATTGTAAAAATGAAATTCTAATAGGAAATTTTATTTGCATATTTATTGAGATATTTTATTCAAATTGATCAAATCCTACTTTCTACTTATATATTATTATGTTTGAGAATATCTGAGTTTAAAGTCATTAAGTAAGAAGTTAATGGACCTTTTTAATTCAAATAGACAGTTTTAACATCACAAATTAGAAAAAAGAGATTTGGGCCCAATAACAGAATGAAAAGGGTCATGTTTGCTATTCTTTTATAAAATTATCCTTTTCTTTATTTTAGTTTTATTTTAGTCAGACAATATCAAACATCAGCAAAACAAAACAGATGAATGACATCTGAAGATAAATTTATAAACTATTTCAACCCAAGTATTACCACATTAAATGTTTATAACAGAACAAATTCCAAAAGGAAATAAGAACGCTATCTTGTAATAAGCAATGTTTATTTTGCATGTTTTTACACATTAAAGTAGGTCAATAAATCTGCAGCCCAACATAGCTGAATTTGCATCTATAGTGTTAGGTCTATATGATTAATATCCATCACAGAATTAAATATATTGACAAAAAATATGATTATAGTACAAAATAACTGATTTTTTTGTTTATGGACTTACTGATATACCTATGTAAATATACACATATGCGGCTATATATCAGGATATTAAAAAAAACGTTAAAAATCGCTAAACAAGTGCGATCATGTTTCAACACATATCAATGCATCTCCTCAGGTGATTTTAAATTACTGGCGAGTTAATGATTAACTTAATTTCAAAAGCAAAATACCTCTTTATTTTTTTGAGAAAAAAAAAAAAACCTTCAGGGCTTTACCATCATCAACTGATCAGATATGACCTATGTTAAATTCAAACTAAGCGAAAAAGATTTTTTTGTTTGTTTTAAAAATGGGTCGAGACAGGAAGTTGTCTGCAAACAAATCCCAGACATTAGATTAAAGATTGATACAGATGGTTACATTATTTCATAAAGTGTATACAAGTCAGACAATCAACTTTCACAAGAAATAAAAGCAAAGGGGGTAGAGAGGTAATTTAGCATATTGCTAACTAGTTACATGCTTTGTGAGCTTCCTACATAAAATTTTTGTAGTTGATAAATAAGAGACCTCTTTAAGAAATGAATAAATAGTTTAAATGTATAGAATCATTTGGCAAATTAATATGCAATTGTTAAGTAAAGAGCCTCCATACAAGATGTTAATAATACCAACTAATCAATGCAAGATGTTTAAAATACTAAATACTAGTGTATATATATATATATATATATATATATATATATAAACACTGCATTTATCTTGAAAGACTCTTTAATATATGGTCATCAGGTACCAAACATGATACATTCAAGTTTATTTGATTGTTAATTCAAAATATTTAAAAGCCAACATTGGTTTTCACTGTCAGTGTTTATAGGGAAATCCAAATTCCCCATCTTCTCCCTAAATAGACTAATCAGAATTTTTTTTCCATTCTTTATTGCTGTTTCCATGCCATCTCACATTGTTCACTCATCTGTGTGGTTTAGATCTCAATTTCTCTTGCTTTACTTTCATCTCCAAGATTCCCCGTATTTTTTTCCTTTTTTAATTTCTCTCTCACAAGTTCATTCATCATTATTTCTGTCTGTTGAGAATGACAAAGCCAATAGTACACATCCCTATCAAACACCTCAACCAGACATAATGTCTCCTCAGAGTTGGACTGCTTCTTGACCTATGAACACATTGCCAATTAAGCTTCTTTTCCCACTCTCTCTTTCTTATATCAATACACCATATATAAATGTGTGCATATACACCTTGTGTTATTTCCCCCAGCATTCAATCAGTTGAATAAATAGAAATACAAGCAAAAGGTAATAATTCGCCTTGTCAAAAAGTCTGCACTCTTTCTATGGTCTGTAGTAGGGCAAGAATCAATAGAGGGAGATTCAGTGTTCTGTTTGATAATTACATATATTCAGTTAGAACTTCAGTTCCCATAACATTTATATTCAAGGCACAAATCATCTTAAATTCTTTTTTTTTTTTTTTTTTTTTTTTACAGGAAATAATTAAAACTGAAATAAGCTAACCAGTTAAAATTAAAATAGAGGACTTCTTAATCCTGTGGTGTGAATTTGACATATGTACAAAAAGACTGACCATTTGAGTTTAGACAAGTCAAATCAAAATCAAAAAAGTGTTAATATGATGATAAAGGTTGAATATTAGGGGAAAAAAATTACATATTTTGTTATGTCAAATCAAAATATCAAGAGTGAACTTAAGTCAGCAAATAGTTATTTATGATTACCTCTAATATTTTAAATATAAGCTTGGTTATAGTGTTGCATGGAATGAACAAATGAATCAATATTGGAAAAGTTTGCTACACAAAAATATTTGATCCTTTGATGTTTATTTTAAAATCTTACAAAATTCACACATGCTTTTAAAATTGATTAAATAACAAAGTTTCTTCTTCTTTGCCTGCATTTGGAAATATATGCAACTTTTGATAGTTCATAACTCTTGTGTTGGTCAGAAATAATTTTTGAACAAATCATCTAAGTATTTGATTGACTGTATTAAAATATATTCTCTGCTCTATCAACATTTTAATCAATTATGATATCTTCCAAGTATATTTCCATCTTAAAAGCAGAGGGATTTCATCAAATACCTACAGACATTAAACACCAGGAAGAACTACAGTTTTGATTATATGAATGAATCTATCTGAAGTTAATCTGAATTGTTTTCACTGTGATTATGAGAGAAACATATTTTCATATTAAAAAACAAAACCAATAGAAAAACAAAACAAAAAAAACCCCAAAAAACGAAAGGACATTTTGAGAAAACTGCTAATTTACAGTTTGATGAAAAGCAAATCATTAGACAATTATCATTTTTTTTCTTTATACCAAAATTGTTTTAAATATGAAAATATTTCAGTGTATATATACAAGAAAAATGTCATAAATATTTATGTAACACTCTCCTATAATATCATGGGTAGGATTTATTAAACATCAACATAAATATTCACTCTAATGATCACTAACTTGACTGCTACTCCCAGAAAAAGTGTTACCATATCTCAGTAATTCTTACAATATTAGTAGACTACCAAACATTTGTATCAGTGACGCTGATTTTTATGACCTTACCTTTTACTTTATGTTGGTACGATAGCTACAAGAATTTAGTTGTTATCAACTTATTCTTTTGTAAGCCATGCTGTATAATATTATGAACATAAACATCTTCCAAGATTTAACTGTAATCTACAATTTTTTTTTTTTTTAATATTATTACCATTTTCACTAAATGCTCAAGTGTATCTCATACCTGTGGTGAAAAAAAAGAGGAGGAAAGTGACTATCTTGAAAAAGAAATCCAAAATAATAAGGAAATTCTTTTACTTATGTTTCAGTTTATGATGGGCCCATCAGTATTTAATGAAATTGGTATTGTAATTCTAGAAGTATCTGTTTGTATATTATGTTATGGTTTTAATACTATCGACTTAAAAAACAAAAAAAAAAAAATTTAGGTTATGAAAAAAAAAGTCAGATGTGAAGAAGTTAAATGAAAGCCAAGTGAAAAATCCATTAAACAGCCATAAGAATTAATATTAATAATGAAATAATAAAGCAACTGTATGTAAGTGACAGGTAATTTTATTTATGAAAAATATTCCAGTATTTATTTATTTGGAGGAGATTTTTTCCCCAGTAATAATCAGCAATACAAGTTATTTTGGTATGTAGCATATATCAGTCAGTACCCATGAAAATATTCCTGAGGACATTCTCCTCCTGGCTAGACATAAAAGACAGCAACAGACAAATTGATTGGAAAGCATTTCTATGATTTTCAATATTTAATTGAGAGAAAAAAAAGACTTTATAAAATGATCCTCTACTTTGTGTTTGCAAAGATTTATTGAAGAATCTTTGTTAGTGCCAAAAGCTTTTAAGGTTTTTTTGAGAATGGTTACTTTTATCTGTCAGCAATCGCGATATTTGTTAGGGGCAGGGATGAGATAATGTCACAATCACGAAACAGTTATAGACAATAAAAAGTTTAAATACAAATATCTGTTAGCTACAGTTAAACTATCACTTACCAAAAAAAAAATAAACCTTCTTATGTCATGTAAATTTCTTTTTAAGACTTACCAGCTTGTCATACAAATTTCTTCAGAGTGAAAGATCCATTTTCTTCAAGAAAATATTATAGACTGGTCTTAAACGTTGTTGATTGGTAAACTGAAAACACGCATAATAGCTAACAATACTGGAATTATGAATTTATTCTTGATTAATTGTGTAATACTGTTGAATAATATTAATAATAATAATAATTATTATTATTCTTTGGGACTTTACCATTCCTTCGAATAGATATATTGAAGCTATCCAACCTCTATATCAATGCTATCCTAAGAGAACTGGGGACCATAGCAGGATTTATTATTGGCAGATGTAATCTTAACATATTGTTAAAATTATACAGATGACACTGTGTTGATGGTTAACTTAGAAAAAAAACTACAGTACTTCCTACAGAGTGTGGTAGAAGAAAGTGAGAAGAAGATAAAATTATGGTTATCAGCAAGAGAAAACGTCCCAAGATGCATGTTGTAAATTGGAGATATAAATATCAAGCAGATACAGAAGCAAGGTCCTGAGAAACAGAAAGATTTCATTAGAAACAAAGAAAAGAGTGCTGGATTGTTATGTGATATATATCTTCTTATATGACAATGAATGCTCAATACTCTCCTTACAGATGAGGAAAAAATTAGAGGCAGCAGAAATGCAGTTCTACATAAGGACACTGAAAATTCTAGAGAGCAAGTAAGCAGCAAGGAAGTATAAAAGAAAATGGCAACAGAAAGAACACATACTCAAAAAGTGATAGCTGGATTTCCTTGGACACATGAGGGCTTGGAAAACTTAACCTTCATGTCCATATTGGGGGCAAGAGAGATAGGGGTGGCAGCAAGCCCCTTACCTGATTGTATGTATGAATGAATGGTAGAACGGGGGGAGGGGTCTTAGGTAAAGGAGAAATAGCTAAAAGCCACCCAAGATAGGAAGTTGTGAAGAGTCATGTACTAAAGGATGAAAAGCATAGAATAGACCAGAAATAGTGATTCAAGATTATAAAAAAACAAAAAAGCTTTTTTATAGATATGGCAGTGTCATCAGATAAAAATATATGTTAAAGAATATGACAAAATAAGTAAATCTAAGGATCTTGAAATTGAAAAAATGTGGTACCATAAAACTATTATACTTATAATAATTGGAACCCAAAGTCTGGTAAAAAGAGGTACAGACAAGAATACTAATAAAATCTCTGGTCACACCTATTTACAAGAGATTTTAAAAAATTGCAGTGTGTGAAATTGCTTATCTACTCAGGAGAGTATAATCAATGTAAAGAAAATATAAACACTGTACATGTTAAATATCACTTAACATCAGTATTTGTAAAACAGAAGACATTTATTCATGGTAAGAGACTGAACAGAACAGAAACAAAAAAAATGATAACAATAATAATAATAAAGTGATTTTTTAAAGTGGACTTGATTTTCTGAACATGTATTTTTAACTTTGAAAAGTATTGTGTACAAACATTCCCAACAGTCTCTTATTTTTGAAAACTAGAGACTGAATACACAGTAGAATATTTTAAAATAAAATTGCTGAAAACTTGCACACATCTAATATAATCTTTTTGAACACATAAAAAAGAAAATCTTTTCATATCTTTCTTCACACCAATTGTAATGATGTAAATATGTTTTCATATCCCATCATCAATTGTAAGTTCATTGGAGCCTAACATGTATTTCAGCAGCAGCAATGAGCACATTTTGAGTAAGATAATCTGACAGAGCTCATTCTTCTTCAAACTAGTTTTTTGATGAATAATGGATTTTGACAAGAATTGTTTACATTTTTAAAAATTTTAATTAGAATAATTTATAAACTTTTCAAATTCTGTATTAATTTATACCAGTCAAGTGATATTGTTATTAAATAAAAAGTATAATTACTAATCATAAATGGAAAGGCTTATTACAATTCAGTAAACCTCAGTATTTTGAAAAGAATTTAAAATTCTTTTCGCAAATATTAACTTATGACATGACATTATCAGAAAATAGGAGCAGTAACTATAGTAAATTTAAATTTTATTGGTACTTTATTAACATTTCCTCAACAAGTGTCTTTGTAAGTAAACCAAAGTACCTAAAGTTCAATAAAATATTAGAATGCTTAAAATATTTAAATTTTTTTAGCATTACTGGGTAGTCAAAAATTTTTTATATAAAAACAGACATTTATGTTGCATTCGTCATATAATTTTTATACAATTATTTGCCCCTTACATAAATTTCCCAAATAGCAGGCTGTTGATAAATGTGTAAACTCCTCATAAAAGCACCCACTTCCATGTTAAAAAATGTTTTTCTGTAATATCTTAAAATTAAAGTAAGTAATACTCGTTTCAATTCAGATCAATTAAACTTTAAATCAAGTAATTTTTCTAAAATAATGTTTCAGAAGAGTATATCTTATTTTTGAAAGATTTTTAATAAAGAAAATATTGTTGTGTCGATAGATTTGTCAATATGGATGATTTCATTAATCTTACTGATAATCAGAAAAAAAAAATTCCAATCAATTTAACTTTGGTTTGACCTAATATAAAGTATTTTGCTTATTGGAAACATTAAATTTAATCTATTAGCTATTATTGGAATTAAAACTAAAAGAAAAGCTTCAAGAAAAATTTTTCATTTTTAAATGCATTTTAAACTTCAGGTATCTAGTCTATATAGAAGTGTAAAATAAATCTGAAAAATCACTGACAGAAGTTAATTTTCTCTTTCAAGTTATACTGGAGCTAAACTCTGTTTTATTTCCCATGAATAATGAATTTTTACAAGAATTGTTTTCATTTTTTTTGTTTAGAATAATTTATAAAATTTTAAATCTTTGAAATTTCTGCATTACTTTGTGCCAGTTAGGTGATATTGTTATTGAGTAAAAACTATTTACTAATCATAAAAGGAAAAGCTTATTACAATTCAGAATTTTGAATTATTTTTTTGTGCATGTATAAACATGCCGATTTTTGTAAATATGTACATCCATACATGACATTATCAGAATATAAGAGTGATAACTATGGTAACTTTAAAGCAAAAGTACCTAAAATTCAATAAAACATTACAGAGAATATTTTGCTAAATTTTTAAAATTACTGGGTAGTTAAAAATTTTATAAAAAAAGCCACTCATGCTATAATCCTCAAGTAATTTTTATGGATATGCCCACTGTAGAAAAAAATTAGATAAATTCTTGTCTTGTCAGACAAGCTATCAAAACTTTAAATAAACACATACCTCCATGTTAAAAATGCATTTCTAGGATATTTTAAACTAAAAGTAGGTAATATTTGTTTCAAATCAGATTAATTAAACTTTAACTCAGCTAATAAAGTTTCTGAAAAGCATATTTTATTTTTGAAAGATTTTTTTTTTTTTTAAGAGAGAGAATTGTGATAAGAAATGACTAAAAATAGCACTAAAATCAGTGATGGTTAATGATTTCAAAACAAAAACTCCTTCCAGTTAATTTAAATTAGTTTTGACAGCAAAGTATTTTGCTCATTGGAAATATTAAATTTAATCTGAAATTAAAAGCTTCAAGAAAGATTTTTCATCCTTAAAAATTCATTTTAAACCTTAGGTATCATGATTCTGTGGAGGCACCTATTTAATTGTATAATAAATAACAGATAAACCTTTTAGGAAATGAATAACAAAGGTTGTTATAAAAGTCATATAGCTGCTGAACTACAGAAAAGTAGGTACTTCCACAGATTTGTGATACCTAAGGTTTAAAAAGCATTTTTTTAAAATGAAAAATCTTTCTTGAAGCTTTGATTTTAGTTTTAATTTCAAGCTAATAGATTAAATTTAACATTTACATTGAGCAAAATACTTTTCTGTATTTCAAAACTAATTTAAATTGATTGGAAGGAGTTTTCATTTTGTCATCATTATTAGCCATTGATTATCAGAATGTAATTCTCTTTATTAAAAAAAATCTTCCAAAAACAAAATATACTTTTCTGAAACTTTATTTTAGGAATATTAGCTAAATTAAAGTACAATTTATCTGATTTGAAACAAATATTATTTACTTTAAGTTTAAAACATAGCAGAAATGCATTTTTTTAACACATCAGTAGCTGTTTATTTAAGCTTTTGAGGTGCTGACAGATGGATGTTTATCTAATGTTGTTTGGTGAGGGGGGTTTATGCGTAAAAAAAAATAACTGAATAATATAATGTGTGCACCTTTTATATATAATTTTTAAGTACTCTTCTTTCTTTCTATGTGCTGTGTCCTTAAGCGATCATGGTTCTCCACCTCCCTCTATCCCTTGCTACTCTCAACAAGTTCCTTCCCTCTGCCACCTCCCCAAGACCACATTCTGTCATCCACTTGCTTAAAGCCTCTATGTATGTCATGCATTGTTTTCCCTTGTCTCTCTTTCCCTCTGTTCGACCCGTGAGTATCAGATTCTCCAGGCCCTCGCTCCTCATTATGTGTCCCAGGAACTTCAGCTGCCTCTTCCTGATGTTAAGTATAAGCCTCCTTCTTGTTTGCATCCTCTCTAAGACCTCATCATTGCTTACATGCTCGGTTCATGATATCCTTAGCATCCTTCTGTAGAACCACATCTCCGTCACCTCAAGTTACTTTTTCATCTTTGAGGAAATCATCCAACATTTGCTGCCGTAAAGACAGAGGTCACATAACAGCTCAGTATTCTTTTCTTTGTTACCAAAGAAATTCTCCTGTCTTGCAACCATCCCAATACATCTACAGATCTCAGTGTCGCATTTACCATCCTCTGTCAAAACACTTCCCAGATATTTAAACTACCAAGACTGCTTGATTCTAGTGTACCTGACCTGCAAATTGCATTTCAGGATCATCCTTTTACTGATGACCATGCATTCTGTTTTCTTGTAGTTTATGCTTAGTCCCATTTTCACACTCTCCATCACTACCTTCTGTAGGAGATGTTGTAATTTCTTTTCTGCATCTGCTATGAGTACTGTGACATCTGCATACATTATGTTGTTAAGATTGTGGTCGGCAATGCTAAATCCTGGTAGGATTTCCAATTCTCTAAGAATTGCCTCGCTGTATAGGTTGAATAGGTCAGGGGAGAAGACACATCCTTACCTTCTTAGGCATTGCTATGAAGATAGATCTGCTGAGGTCTTTTGGTATATCCACACTGTTGTAGAATTCATTTATTATTTCGATGATCTTGTCTATGCTAAAATCATCTAAGGCTTTTAGCATTTCTGTTACAATTCTGCCTAGTCCAGCTGCCTTGTTTCTGTTCAGTTTAGCCACTTCTGCTTTTACTTTGGTTTTCAAAATTCCAGGTCTGTCGATAGTTCTGTATATTGCTGGTTGTTCTCTTTGTGTCATGGAAGAGCTCTCCAATATACTCGCACTAACATTGAAGGATTTTTTCCTTCTCTAATATGAGCATTCCATCCTTTAATTTTAAGCAGCCTGTTGAGGAGTATGTCTTCTCTCTTGTTATTTGTTTGTGCATATTTCTTTTGTTGGTAGTATTTAATTTTTCTATTTCTGTACATTTTTCATTTAGCCACTCTTCTTTAGCTTGCTTGCATTTGGTTCTTATTTCATTGTGTAATTTTCTGTACTCCATTCTGAATCTTGGCAGAGTTTTCTGTCTTCTTTCCATCATGTTGAGAATCTCAACAGTCATCCATTTGTTTTTTCTTTTTCGTCTTGTCTCCTTTGGGATAATATTGTTTGCTGATGTCATTAAAGTGTCTCTCAGTGCATCCCATTTTGAGTTTCCACTTGTATCTTTTCACATTATCCATATATTTTTCTCTTAGGTTAGGGCTGCTCAGGATTGTATTGCAGCTTGGGTGCTGTGTTAGGCTTCTTCAATTTCTGCAGTTTCACTTTTAGTTTACATATAACAGGGCGATGATTGCTTCCACAGTTGGCACTTGAGTAGGCCATGCAGTGAATCATTGTGTTCTTGAATATTTTATTGATGGTTACATAATTAGTTTGGTTTTCTCCTTCTAGGCTACTCCATGTCCATAGTCATCTCAGATGTTCTTGGAACCATGTGTTGGCTATTACCTGGTCATTGGCTGTGCATCACTGGATCCATTTTTCTCCATGTTTGTTGCAGGTTCCTAGTCCATATCTTCCTGCTATATCCCTTGCCTACTTTGGTTTTTAAATCTCCCATGATAATGATGACTTCCTGAGATTTGCATAGAGCTTTGGCACTGTCCAGCATAGAGTAGAAAGATTCAATGTTCTCTTCCTTGCTTTGTGCCATCGTTGCATACATTACTATAACAGTCACATTGAAAGGCTTCTCTTTCAGCTTCACTACCAGAATTCGTTCAGAAAGTTGGTGGTATCCTAGAACGCATTTCTTAAGTGTTTTATCTAGTATTTATCTTACTCCTTTGTCGTTCTTTTCACTGCCTGCATAAAAATTTTTGATACTTTGGCTTTATATTTACTCTAATTATCACCCTTATATTATGATAATGTCATGTATGAACCCCCATATCTACAAAATTCGACAAGTTTATACATATAAAAACAATTCAAAATTCTTTTTAAAATACACAGGGTCTGTAAATTGTAATAAGATTTATGATTAGTAAATATAGTTTTACTTAATAACAATATTCCCTAACATTTACATGAAAAAAATTTTTAAAAGATTTAAAACTTTATAAATTATTCTATTTAAAAAAAAGAAAAATCTAAAAATTCATTATTCACTGAAAACATTTTTTCTTAAGTCAATAGTATCCTTAATGTATCTTATCGAAAAAAAAATTTTTTTTCTTATGACAATAGTGTCTTTAATATATCTTATTCATAAAAGCAATTAGAAGCTTTTCTAATGAAATAATGTCTTAGTTTTATTGCATTTTTTTATTTTATGATTCACAGCAGATTTTCGTTAAGACATGGTCTGATTTTACAAAAGGAAATTGATGATTTAATTTCTCCAAGGAGTTTTGCTTTTAACTCATATTGTCACTAAAAATTATCTCATTGGATTTCTCAAATTTTCATAAAATTAAGTAAATGGTGTGTAACAAATGGAAAAAAAAAAAAATTTTTTTTTACCAAGATTAAAAAAAAAAAAAAAATTTCTAAAATAATTTCATTCATTTGTGAATAAGTCCTGAAAGTTCATTAAAATTATTTGATTATTGCAAGAATTTCCAAATCAATGTTGTCTTTCATTATAAAAAAAGATGCTAAAATTTGCTATGCCAATTTATAGTTCATTCACCAACACAAGAAAAATAAGACTTTTAACCAAAATTTTGACTGTTCTAAAAGGGGTTAAAAATATAACTAAATAATTAAAAAATACTTTGGAAGGGAGTTCTACTTTTTTCCTAACAAAAGAACATAGCATGATGAAAACTAAGTTTTGTTGTCAAAACGTTTATGTGATTATTAAGATGAAAGACCAAAGTATTATTTTATTAAATTTTTTAATCCTTTCCAGTATGTTTGAAATTTTGGTTAAAAATCTTGTTTTTTTTGGGTTTTTTTGCATTAGTGGTGGGCCAAGATTACTTATGGGAAATTTAGCATCTTTTTTGTTGTAAAAAAAACACATTGATTTGGAAATTCTTTCAAAAATCAAATAATGGTTGGATTTTAATGAGATTTTCAAGAATTATTCAAAAATTAATGAAATTATTTTGAAATTTGTTTTTTTAAAGCTGTTATACCCATTTAATTTTATGAAATTTCAAGAAATTAAATTTTGATCCAAATATTTTTATTTTAGTTAAAAGCAGGACTTCTTGAAGAATGTAAATCCTTTTTTTTTTATTCAAACAGTTACTCATTTACTGAAAATCTGCTCCGAATGGTAAAATTAAAAATGCAACAAAACTATGTAACTATTTAATTAGAAAAGCTTTTAATTGCTTTTATAAATAAGATATATTAAGGATACTATTGTCTTAAGAAAACATTTTTTTCAATGAATAATAAATTTTTACAAGAATTTTCAAGAATTTAAGTATAATTTATAAAATTTTAAATCTTAAAATTCTGTATTAATTTCAGTCTTTTAGATGATGTTAAGTGTAAACTATAATTACTAATCATAAATGGAAAAGCTCAAAGATTTTTAAAAGAATTTGAATTGTTTTTTATTAGTGCATAAATGACCCAATTTTTGTAAGTTGACCATATGCGATGTTATCAGAAAATAAGAGTTATAACTATATTAAATTTAAAGCTGAAATTTTTAAAATTCAATAAAACCTTAGATTACAGAATATTTTCCTACATTTTTAAGATTACTGAGTACTTAAAAATTATATAAAAAAGCACTATCATTTTCTTAAATTACATTTTACAGATAAAGTCTACGTAGAACAACATTAAATCTGTCATCACCTTGTTAAACACGTAAACATAGCTAGTCAGTTAAAAACACAGCTACTGCTTGCTTAATAAATTAATTTCTGTGATATTTTAAACTTAAAGTAAATAATATTTGTTTCAGATCAGATTAATTATATTTTAAATCAGCTAAAATTCCCTAAATGAGGTTTCAGAAAAGCATATTTTATTTTTGTAAGATTTTTAAAACTGAGAAATAATTTGTATTTGAAAAATGTCTCAAAAATGGATGACTGACAAAAATACTGAGGAAAAAAAAAAAAAAAAAAAAAAAAAAAAAAATATCAATTCCAATCAGTATAATTTCTGTTTGAAATAAAGAGTATTTTTGATTACTGGAAATAGTAAATTTAATCCTTTAGCTTTAAATGAGAGCTTCAAGAAGTTTTTTCATTCTTAAAAATTAATCTAAACTTTAGGTATCATGATTTTTGTGAAGGTTACCTATAGTTTGGTCTTTCCTCTTAATAATAACAAAAATTTTTATGATAAAAGCTAGCTTTTTACAAAGTTTGAGTCATTTTTCCATCATAGTATGCTCTTTTTTTTCAGTGGTTTTGTGGAGGTACCTAGAGAAAAGAGACATGTAGAGCAAATGGAATTAACCAGAATAAATGTTACTGTACAGGAAATAAGGAGCAAAATTATATTCATGAGTTTTGATTGTATATTTGCTGTGACAAATTATGGAATCAAGTTGTAAAGCCCAAAAGTTTTTGTTGAAATGGTGTTATAGTTACTTATTGCTCCTTAGTAAAATACTGGAAATACTAGGTGTTTGTGAGTGGTTAATAAAAGGAAGAATTTAAATGATTGACTTGGATGGAAGATGAATCAAAAGAAAAAAAAAAAAGAAAAGAAAAAGAAAGAGAAACTGGAAAGTAAGTAGAGGTAATGTTAATTTCAAAGAAATAAGACACTTTTCTTAATCAACAGTTGAGCACTTATTAGGTAAAAATAAAAAAATGAAAAATTAAAAGAAAAAGATCAATTCAGTTGGTTGTACTGAAAAATATTATTCTTAAAATAGCACATCAGTGCTGAAAGCAATGCAAATCTTCTCTACAAATATGAATAATTAAGAACAAAATTATTGATTACAAAAGAAAACATAGAAAGATGTTAAGCATTTTTATAATAGAAGTGATAAAAAAAAAATCTGCTATAACTTGACATAAGTTGAAACTCACTAGGATTAAGTCAATTTTTTTTACCACACTAGTGACCAAGGTTGCCAGACTGGACTACTTTTGAAAGTCTGAAGTTCACAATGAGCTACTAATGAGAAGACAATTCATTCAAAATTTAGTAGTAATGGGCTTTCAAAATCAAGCCCAATTTGATACTTGCAGTCCAATCCGGCAATCTTGCGTGAGGATAATATTTTTTTTTTTAATTAATTTTACATTGGGTCAGAACAAAAGTTTTTAACATTTTATAAGTGAATTTTAAAGCCAATATTTGTATAGATACCTCCACTGATTTGCTAAAAAATCAGCATAAAAAATACCCCAAACTTCATAAAAAACAATGTTTCATCATCAAAATCTCCATGTTATTACTAAATGGTAAGACTAGAGGAATTTTTGATTATTAGATTATATTTTTTGATCCTCTTTAGAACGTTCAAAATTTTAGTTAAAATTTTATTTTTTTTTGCCAAAAATTAGTATAGGAAATTTTAGCATCTTTTTTGCAGTTAAAACACATTGATTGGGAAATTCTTGTAAAAATCAAATATTTGTTGGATTTTAATGAAACTTTCAGGACTTATTCACAAATGAATGAAATTATTTTAGAATTGAAAACTTCTTTTTTTTTTTTAGAATATATATATATGTGTGTGTGTGTGTGTGTGTGTGTTTACACCCCACTTGTTTAATTTTATGAAATTTCAAGAAATTAAATTTTCAATCACTTAATGTTTGTATTAGTTAAAAGCAGAACTCCTAGAAGAATTTAAATCATTTTGTTTTTGTAAAACAGGAACACCAGTTACTAAAAAAATAGGCTCTGAATCATAAAATAAAAAAATACATGTTCACACTCTTCCTCAGTCTTTTGAACAGGAGTAGAGGTTTATCCCTTGTTTCCTGTTTAGGATTGGGTTTCCAATTCCTTCTAAATTTTTTTTATTATCTTTCACTCTCAGTAGTCCTTGTGTCTTAGTGGCATTATTGCCTTGCTTGGTTTGAATTGATTAAAAAACAAAAAAAAAAAAACTAAAACATTATTTAATTAGAAAAGCTTTTATGAATAAGATGTATTATGGACATTATTGTCTTAAGAAAATTTTTTTCTTATGAATAATGAATTTTTACAAGGATTGTCTTCATTTTTTTTTTTTTAAATTTTAATTAGAATAATTTATAAAGTTTTAAATCTTTAAAATTTCTGCATTACTTTGTGCCTGGTAGGTGATACTGTTATTAAGTAAAAGCTATATTTACTAATCAGGAATGGAAAAGCTTAGTACATTCCATCAAACATCATCAATATTTTTAAAAGAATTTAAAAAACTTTTTGTGTGTATAAATATGCCCATTTTTGTAAATACATTTGTCCATACATGACAATATCAGAAAATAAGAACGATAACTATAGTAAAGCCAACATACCTAAGATTCAAAAAAACATCAGATCATGAAGAATATTTCCTAAATTTTAAATATTATTGGCTAGTTAGAAATTATATCAAAAAGGCGCTTACTGTCTATTCCTAAAGTAATTTTTTTTACAGATATAGCCACTATAGAAAAACATGTGATAAACTTCTCTAACAAGATGTAAAATAAACAGCTTATGATGACATGACTGGTGTCAAGGGTTGACTGGTGATCTAATTTATATTTCTAAGAAAACAAAATATTTTTCTTTGTTAAAACAATGTAATACCATGAATTTTCTGGTTTGTGTCACTTATAGAATATAGTGTGAGAGTTGAAATTGTAAGCTTGGGTGGGATTGGTCATTAGGTACAGTCTTAAGTCTGTTGAACTTGACTGTTGTTTTCATTTGATAAATGAATTATTCATTGATTCTGGGACAAGGAAAATGTTCCACTGAAGGTGGATATGAGTGATGCAAGACCACAATTTTGATTGGCTCGCCAATGAGAGAAGGGCTGGAATGGAGCTTCTCAGCTTCCCCTCCGGTACTTACAACACAGGGCCATTATTTTGATTGGACCACCAATCATATTGAGTTTTTGGAGCTTTCCTTCCTCCCCTTTGAGGTGTATGATACAAGACCATTGGTCAAGTATTATTATTGGCTAGCCAATACCATTGTCAAGCATTATTATTGGCTGGCCAATCAGAGAGTGCAATTAGAGTTTGCAATCCCATAAAACAGTTGGTGAAAGAGCAAAGGTAAGATTGAACTGGATTCATCATTAGTCAACCAACACTCTTCCTGCCAGATGCCCGTGGTGCCTCAATCAGCTAAAGACCTGTTCTATATGCCACTTTTTGAATTCTCTTAATCAACTACCTTCATTTAAATAGTTGAATGACTGGGCTGTTTAGCCATAACTGCAACCACCAGTCAACCTCTTTTTCCCAACTTAAGAATTCTTTATACAGGGAAACTTCTTCAAATCACTTTTGCTTATGTATTCATAATCTTATTCAATCATAGTACCATAATAAAAGTTGTTATTTTTACACTTGTTAATGAGTGTTGTTGAAGTTAAGTTTACCAGAGACACCTGTGATTTTAGTCTTTTACAAGCATAGCCAGGACAGAGAGGAGTCAAGCCTGATCTTTGACAGTTCTTCATTGATATTCTTGTAGATACTGAAATACAACATAGGGATGTAGGATTGTTGCAGAGTGTGCTCGCCAGAGATGAACCAATGGACATGTTACCACTGTGTTAAAAATACATTTCTGTGGTATTAATAAACTTAAAGAAAGTAATATTTTTTCAAATGAGATTAATTAAACTTTAAATCAGCTAATTGTCCTCAAATAAATTTTCAGAAAAGTATATTTTATTTTTCAAAGATTTTTTAATAAAGAGAATTATATTGCAATGACAGAAGTCTAAAACTGGCGCTAAAATCAGCAATGTTATTGATGTCAAAACAAAATCTCCGTCCAGTTAATTTAAATTAGTTTTTGAAAGACAGCAAAGTATTTTGCTTATTGGAAATATTAAATTTAATCTTTTAGCTTGAAATTAAAATAAAAGCTTTAAGAAAGATTTTTCATTTAAAAAAATTAATTTTAAACCTTGGGTATTGTGAATCTATATTTATACATAGATTTTGTTTCCCCACATTTCACCATTTTTACCCTTTACCTCACTAAATTCCTTCTATAATTGCTCCCCCTGTCACGGTACTTTTTTAGTGGAGCACAAAAAAACATGAGCAAGTACAGTTTTGAAATTGTTATAACTTTCTTTGTATTGTGTATATACATTTCTTTTGTATGCTAATAAAAGAATGGACGAGTAAAATTTTGATGTAATGCATTATGTTTTGCATGCTGATTTTGACATTGAAAACAAAAAAAAAAATTGAAACACAAAATAAAAAAACTAATACATTAACAATTTAACATACTTTGATTTTTATTACTTCTTGTGGAGTTCTGGGGTGCAGTTTACTTTGTAGTCTATCAGACTATGGAACCTCTGGAAGCAGGTGTATGAGCAGAGTGCCATATTGCACTTTCTGCACACAAACTGGATCTGGTAGTGCTTCTTGTCTGCCACATTTCAGGTGCTTGGAATTGATTACAAGGTGGTGTTCTCTTAACACCAGCCTTTCTGTTTTTTTTTGGGGGGGGCAGCTTCAGTCCTCCTACCTCTCCTGTGGGACACATCTGACTGGTATCCTTCCAGCAGAGAATGTACAATGTGCAGCCTAAACTTTTCAGCAGTGACTCAGCAAGCTAACTTTGCTTTCCATATGACCAGGCCATTGCAGAAGTACAAGCAGAAAAAAAAATTTTTTTCCACCACTTGGTACATTGGTACAGCACCATGTAGTAAGTTAGCTGCTTGTCAGCTCTGTCTACTCCCCACTCCATGTGTTGAGAGTAGGACTGCACAGCACAAGGCTTGTACGCAATCCTGGTATGACTTTCATGACATTTTGACCAGACTTCCTTTCTGAAGGTCTTGGCAGTGTGGGCAGTTGTCATCAAATTTACTGGCCTTTTGTCATACCAGGAAATATATAAAATATGTCTATCCCTGTGCATGATGGGGGCTTGCTTGTTTGGGGCTTTGATGCTTTCATTTAATTTGGCAAACCCTTTCAGTTCACACATAGTGTGCTGCATGCTCCTGTTCAGTGTTGGGCTAGGTGATGAAACCATGCAGGGAATAAAAAAAAAAAAAGAATGTCCATGTAAATTATATGTCTCCTGTTTTGTATATTCTCCAACAGGGAGGACACAACTTTGTGGGCAACATCAACTGTCCTTGATGCCTGAGCTGTTTCATGAGCCAAGTAAGGCTGCCAATTGTAAATGTAGCTAATTTTTTAGTTTCAGGCCCCACTTGTTGGTGTTGTTAGTATGTGCATCAGTAAAATGGTTCTGCCTTTGAAAGGAATCATACCTTCATCCACTGACAGTTCCTTTTTGGGATAAAAGTATTTCTGTCAAAATGGCACAAGTTCTTCTGAAAATGGCCAGATCTTGAATGCCCTATCATGTTCAGAGTTCCTCAGTTTTGCATTTGAGTTATCCAAAAGATGAAAAGAGGACAAAATCCTGTCTCATGGCATAATGTGTCTAAAGCCTGGCATTTGTATAAATTCATCAGCTGACCAGTACAATTCAAATGATGGCTGCTTTGTGAGTCCAATAAGAAACAAAATGGCTAAGGCCTTCATTTCATCAAAAGTGACATCATTCAATGTGTTTACATACAAGGAGACACCCGCATTTGTTTCTCTCCTTTCCTTCACCTGACTAACATATTTGTCTTGTTGACAAATAAAGTTATTATTTCATCTATTTATAAATGAAATAATTCACCTTCAGAAAGGCTATCAGGTATCTGGTTCCAGTAGTTTCCATAAAATTAGTCAGTCATGGACAATAGTAGCCACTTGGCACCTCATAGTCATAGCTTTCCTCCCCATCACTAGCACAATTATCATCATCTCCAACCACCTCACCATCAATATCCACTTGAGTAAAGCCTTCAAAATCATCCATCAGAGTCCAAATCAAAGAAAAACTACTGAATAAAGGCATCATTGGATGTTGTGGCCATTTTTATTTACAAAAAAATTGCGACAAAATTAACATGGGTTTAATCGATGTTACACCTCATGTGTAGTTTAGAAGAATTAAAAATGGCATTGGAAAACAGAAGTTTAGCCTTGTTCCAAAGTGGAAGTAAGCTATTTCCAGCTTAAAATACTGGAAATAACAGTTGTTTATTTATAGCAACCCTCTTGAGGTGACAGAACACAGCTACAAAGGGAGATAATTCTACCAAGACAATTTTTGCCTCTAGCTAGATAAAGATTAAGGCAGCTTCATGATTCCATCCTCCCAGAACTTGGCATCTTTCTGAGTGATGAACTGGTCTAAGTGGTTTTTACAGACTTCAAGAAAATTGAAGTTATTCCCATTAAGATGATATTGTTGTGATCGAAATAAGTGGTAATCTGAATGTTGAAAGGTAGGTGAATATGGCAAGTATAGTGAAACATCCAAATCAAGTGGTATCAATTTCCACCAGGTCTTCAAACAGATGTAAGTTCTGATGTTGTCCTGATGGAAAATGACATTCTTGACCAAAAATGGATGCTTTTCATCAACAGCTGCTTTTAATTGGTCCAATTGAGAATAGTACTTGTCTGAATACAACATCTTATCTTGTGGAAGGTGCTTTTAATACAACTTTCAGTCTCACCAGATACACACCATCACCTTTGGATGCAGACCAGATTTTGGAATGGTTAATAGTGGTTCATTTCATTTTCATTTACTTTTTTGTTTCATATTGTTATAAACAATCCATTTTTCATTATCTGTGATTGTTGTGTGTGTTTTTTTAAGCTTTACTTTATTGAATTTGAGCAGAGAATTGTAGATGGAAATGTGTTCATTAAATTTTTTCATTAAATCATGGGGCATCCAAATCCTGGAGCAATTTACATATTCAAGTGTTTTCAAATGCCTTACAATTCTCATATGAGATATATGGAGTATCTCTGTAATGTCTATTGTTAAAAGTGACCTGAGTTATTTTTAATCAGCATTTTGATTTGGTCATCATCAATGTCTGCAGGCCTGCTGGAACATTTTTGGACTTTCAGATCCAAATTTCCCCTTTTTGAATCTTGTGAACCACTTCTGAACAGTACTCTCAGCTCTAGCACCATCTCTATAAATGGCACTTATATTTCTTGCTGTTTGTACAGCATTTTTTTTCTTCTAGTAATAAAAAAAGCATCAAATAATGAAAATGCATCTTATTTTTCTTCATTTTCACTTTTATTATAAAAACATTTAGAATTCACAATGCAAATTGTATAGAAAGATGCAGAGAAAATGAATGTAATAACTAAGTTTGTACAATAAATCTTGTTATATAGGGTGTGGCAGAATAATGGTAAACATTAGCAAGATGAAGATGCCATTGAAATAATGTAAATAATAAAAAACAAAATTTCAATCTTGAATAACCATTTTTATAACAATTGATAATTTGATATCGGATCATTATGTTCTGAATAATAAAAACAATAAAAGTGAATGAGTTTGTTTCATTTTAATTTCTAATGCATTCACCACAGTGAGTCTAAATGTCTGCAAAGTGAGTTTTCTGATAAATCTATCAAGGTACTTAATAAAGATCAGGAAAACTAATAGGAGACAGAGTTGGTTAAACCAATCAGCAGTCAATGAGTTTTTTTTAATTATAATATAATTCAGCTGTGTCAAGAGACTATAAATTATACAGCTATTTAACCCTTAAAAACAAAGGCAGTCCAATCAAATTAAAAAGAACAAAGCAGTCAAATTCTACACCCTGTCTGAAGTTATTAAGCAAATCAAAAATGTCAATAATTCAAATTTGGTTTGAAAAAAAAATTTAAAAACAATTTAGATGTCAAAATAAAGCCTGATTTAAAATTTTAGGTAGTATCAATGTTTTATTGAAGTTATTTGATGTATTCTAAAAAACTGCCATATGAAGTTATTAGGCAAAATCAAATAATCCCATTTCACTTCAATAAAAAGATAATAAAATCATCAAAAATTGATCAACACCTATAATAGAACAAATAACGCATAAGTCTTTGAATCTTTTACATTTTAATATAGTTACCCTTCTTAATAACAGCCAGTAATCTATTATCCACAGATTTTGTTAATTTTTTTTTTTTTTTTTTACTTCAGCAGGTTCAGTATCCAACATGATAGTTTTAATTGCTTCCCATAGGTCTGCTTTGCTGTCATATTGTTTGCCACTTTCATATAATTTCATCTTCACAACAAACCATAAATTTTCGATTGGATTCAGATCAGGACTCGATGGTGGCCATTCCATTATCTTCTCTTCTGTAAATCTTTTATCTCAAAGAATTCATGGGTAAGCATTGTCATGCATAAATACACACTTCACTTTGAAACTGCAAGACTGGGACTCGTACCATGCAAAGAAAAATCTTGTTCATAAAATTGCAATATTTAGCACTTCAGTTTAAGTCCTTCATCGACTTTGAATGGTCCAATAATGGTTTGTTCAACAATTTAACCCGATAACACTGTTGCATTCTTACATCCGAATTGGATAAAATGCATCCTTTGGCCCATCCATCAGGTCCATCAAATGTCACTCAAGATTCTGTGAAAATTACTTTAGAGAAAGTCAATTTTCATGTATTTTTTGGCTCAATTTTGATATTTTAAAATATTTGCTTTAGTGAGAGGAGGCTGCCTAGGAGATTTTTTTTACAGATCCCAATTCACAAAGTATCTATACCTTTTGTCCTTCTTGATTCCTTCAATTCCAGCCTTTTCAAAGATCTGAGTGCTGGTGAAAAGTGGTTGTTTTGCTGTAACTCCCTTTAGTTTATGTTCATCTTGAGGAAGCAAGTTCTTAAAGGCTTTTCCTTTGTTTCGAGTTCTCAACTTACTTATATATTCAACAGCCTTCTTTTATCGTTTGATGATCTTTGTAAAGCTCCTTTGATATCTCCAATGTGGACATTTCACCACACAAGAACTTTGTTATTTTCTGTTTGTCAGCAGTTGTTAGATCCTTCCCCTTTACCCATGTTTCAATATATATTATGGACAAAAAGAAAAAATAGTTTTTATTAGATTTCAAAGGTCTTAAACTAATTATTAGTTTAATCTGCATAATAACTTCAGTCAATCCATTTTCATAATATCTAAATATCTCAATAACTAATCATTAAAAAGGGCAGAAAATTTAGTTAAATATTTTACTAAGGATGGAAATGGATGAGTTTAAATTTGACAAATATTGTTTAAGAACTTTTTGGGTTATTGATGGTTGTCTGATTTGCATAACTTTAAATGGTGTCATTTTTTAAATGCATAACCATTGATATTTCAAAAAAAAAAAAAAAAAAGAAAGACATAAAAAACCCAAAAATAAACTTTTTTTTGATTATAACAACAGTGCAGCTTACAAACTTACTCTGCTTGTAGTAGAAACATGAATAAAACTAGATATTCACTGATTGATAATTGGTAGACTATGTAGCCTTAGTTTATATTAAACTAAAAGAGAAACTCTTGAAACTAACATTTTAGAATATAAGTTTAAAGAAATATATAGGCATTCTTTGCTTCACCATTTTCAAAATTATTACAAAAGAGACTGTGTAAAATCATCAGTGTTTGTGTGATTAAAATTACAAAGTGGTAATCTAATAAACCAAATTTGGCATGGAACTGCAATGGTGTCATGTAAACGATCCTTCATACTGGACAAAGGATGAGGTTTAATCATTTTCAGTCAAATGAAATGTCTTATCTTCTAATTTTTGCAAAACTGAAACCCTTATGTCGATGCATATAAGCAGAATGTAAGCAATGTTTATGTGTGGATGCTATGGGACATCCTGATGGACAATGTAGTTAGTTGAGTATTTTTTAAGTATAAAATACTGAAGTCATTCTTCTGATATTTTACAGTTGGTCAATTCGGGCTGAAAAATTTGAGATTGAAAAAATTGTAATTTATACAACTTATGAATTTAAATCTAGAATTTGATATTCTACTCTGTAACTTAAAACTGCTTAAAAAATGAAAGCCTTACAAAAAATGTAGTACTCGATACTTATAAGTAAAGACTTGCTTAATTTGTTTTTAGTCCAACATACATACACAAGGGGGTACTGAAAAAGTCTTGGCATGACCCACTTCCAAAATGACCAAATATTGGATTTTATTTTTGACAAACCACAAACTTTTCAGCACTTCTCAGATATTTTGCAAATAATTGTCATACACAGAAAAACTTCAAACAGTTCTTGCCGAGTTATAGCCGTCAGTTATGTCAGATATCAATTTGTTACAAAAGCCAATTCCTCCATATTTAAACAAAGAGGGTTGAAAATTCTTCATAGCCTGATTTCTTCCACTTGCCTAGAAAGTGAGAGAGAGAGAGCAATAAATTTCTAAATGAAGGGATATTTTGTTTTTGATCCTAAACTGAAGCCTCTTTGAGAAACATCTATTCTCAGAATCATTCAAATCTCACACCTCCTCCCCAGTATAAGCCAGGCTTATTATATCAATATTGGAAGTCATTCTGAATAATGACTGCTCAAACATTTGGAGTGTTTCACTACAAAAGGCTTTCTGTCTGTGACTGGCAGAGTGAAAATCCTATGATTAAATATACTGCATGGCTTTTGGAGGCCTAAACTTATTTCAGAAACACAGAAAGTCTTTCATGCTTGCTCACCAGATCAATGCCAAGTTATTATTTATGGACACACAGTCTGCATTGTTCTTTGGCGCACTTAGATAAATACAAATTTTAACTGATATTTTGTAACACTACAAACTAAATATTGTACTCCAACACATAATGTGTTTGTCCTCATCAGAGCAAAGGACATTTATAAAGTGGAAGTTCAAGAATAAAAATGAGGTGCAGTTGGGAAAAAGTTTACTCAACATTTTCTTTTTTTTTAAGATTCAAGTTAAATAATAGAAAAATAAATAAAAACAGACTAATGTCAATGGCAAATGGCGTGGGAACAAAGTAAAACCATTTACATGCACTCCTCTTTTTCTAAAATGTCAATTTCATGCTCAGTGCATCTATATTAGATAAATTCTGCTTTAAGATATGAAATAATACATTTACTCTTAGTCACTTAAACTCAAAAATCTATTAAGAACAAAGAATGAAGTGATGACCATAAATATTTTGCAAATGGGGCATATCCAGCTACAAGCACACCTGTATGCAGCAAAATATTGATTTGTTTAACATTACCATAGATATTTCTTTTCTGATTTATCATAAAGGAAAAATGGTAGCCTATACTAAGCTCCATCAGTCAATGCTATTAACTCCAAAGAAAGAACATCTTCAATGTCTTTCCCAAATTAGCAGTGTATTTATGGATTTAAAAAAGAATTATCATAAAATATTTGTATAAAAATGAATGGTTTACAAATAAGAGTATCTATCAACTGGATATAAGAAAGCTATAAAATACACTGAATATTAAAGTCTGTAGCCATGTTTCTCATGGGTGCTGAATATCCATATTTCTAACACCAAATAATTGTATAAAGCAAATAATATATGAAAGTAATCTCTTTTTTTTATCTTGTTTGCTAAACACAAAATTTGTTAGAGTAACATTAAAAAACAAAGCAAAAAACAGTTTTGTTGCCTAAAGGAATAATCAGAGTTTCTTTTATTGAATATTTATGCTTGGCTTTGGGTATGAAGCAAACACAGGGGAAAATATGACTAATGCTCATTCATTCCAATTGCTGTACCATTATATATATATATATATATATATATATATATATATATATACACACACACACACACACACGTGTGAATCAAAATTCTCATGAGATGGTAGATGAGATTCTTTGCACACACTATCATAAGCACTGATTTTTGAAAGGGTTCCTTTTGCAGTTGCAACAGATAACTTTCAACAATTCTCTCTGCTGATGATTTTCTATTTGCAGTCAGGCAACTGCAGTGAGTTATGTAACAAATTCTCATTGAAAATATTAGCCAATAACAATCTATCTTATTTATTGCCAGAAAACCGTTCACTTGCTTCACACTTGGCTTTCTCTCTGAAGAGGTTTATAATATCCTTTGATCATGTCTCTCTGCCTCTCAAGTGAACAGCTAAATCAGTAGACCATAAAGAGCTGATACCACAAATTACACATCTCATCTCATTCTGACCAGAAAATATCCAGCTTTGATTAGACTTGAAACAAATACCTCCAAAAGCAAACAACAATAATGAAATAAAAGAAAAAGCTGTCAACAGATAAATAATGTTGCCGTATTTTTTTTAACTTAAAAAAATATTTTTATACAGTTAATGAGAGTAAGATGAACTCAACTGTGAAAGTAACTAAGAACCTGGATGAGATGAATCACTAAAAAGTACAGTCATTATTGTTGGCTAAAAAAAGGATTAAACTAATGTTGAGAACTATTCATTCCATGAAAATAAAAGTATTGATATGCTGGAAAAATCGTACACTTGAAATCAAGATAACCAGTATTTTGCAGATTGAAGTAGATAGTAAGTAGTAGTTAGATTAAATGCGTAAATCCAGAGAACATTATAACAATTACTCAAAATGGGTGGGCTGAAAAGACTAACTATTTTTAATGATAATTTGTTCAACTTGAAATTAATTTTTTGTTTTATTTTACCAAATGGAAGCTTAGAATTTCATCCTTGTTGGATGTGACAGTCAATAAAAAATGACTGAACAATTTACAGACACAAAAGGATTTTCTAAAAACTTTTATAGCAAAAACAAACACATATTATTTGATTAGGATGATAATCAACTTTTCGAGAGCACTTTAAAGCTTTATAAATGGAATATTAGGATCAGTCAAATTTCCTTTTTATTTTAATAATAGATTTAATTTCTTTTTATATAAATAAAAGTCCAGTAACATTACAGAAATTATAATCTCAGAAATGAAGAAAGAGTTAATGAAAAGGACCAAAAGCATCTGTCAGTATTTAACATTTGTTCAAAGTTGTTAGTTATTAGAGACAAATAAATTAGTTATCTGTTATTGAAGCTCCATCAGTGTGCATACATGGTCAATGATGATACA
Organism: Acanthosepion pharaonis; assembly: GCA_903632075.3. Taxonomy (NCBI): domain Eukaryota; kingdom Metazoa; phylum Mollusca; class Cephalopoda; order Sepiida; family Sepiidae; genus Acanthosepion; species Acanthosepion pharaonis. The sequence continues at coordinate 100,287 of CAHIKZ030002294.1, read as the reverse complement.
CACCAAGCCAAGCCAAAAAAAAAAAAAAAGAAAAAAAAAGAAAGTCACCCTGGAGGGGAAATGCAATGAAGAACGAAAGCTAATGGTTGAATGCAACAGTTGTTAAATGTCATCTAGATGAAAGAAAGTAAAAGTTCTACAACAGCACCAAAGAAAAAGGATAAGAAAACTACCAGGAAAATCAAATAAAAAGTCACAATAAACACATAAAAGATAAGGGTGGAGTCTATTTATGATTTTAGCATAACATTAGTCAGGACCAAGTAAGATATACCCGATTAATGGAGACTGTTCACTAATGTCAATATGAGATAGTTCTTTGGCTTCTGAATAACAACTGAAAAGCAATAGGGGGCTGTGAAAGTTCTATAGTGAATTAAGGCTAAAATTAGGATTTATTCACAGAATTACAAAAGTTTTTGGTATGTTGCTTGAGATTAACAGGTTTTATTTTAATTACATCTTAAAGAGAATAAATTACTGTACATTTTGCTTAAACAAATAAATAAAAATGTTCTACTACAAGGAAAAATTTCTCCTAAGCCTACATAGAATTATTATAGTGGGGAGGAAAAAAAAAAGAAATCAAAAGGTTTTGTCTTTGAGTACAAAAATAATGTGAAGAAAATGCTAAGTTTATCCATCAAGAGTAATTCATAACTAAAGTGATTTAAAAAAAAAAAAAAACAAAAAAAAAACAGTAAAATGTGCCAATTTTAAAAGTAACATTTTTTTCACAGTGATGTTCACCCAGTAATAGGCTCGGGAGTCACTCGAAAGAGCGTTACAGGGTAAGGGGCACAGTTTACGTGGATAGGTGGGGAAGATAACGATTAACTCCTTGAACAGGAAAACATCCGCTTGCAAGTCAGTTCCACAGAGCAGTGGTTCATGGGAAGATGCTGCTTGAGTGGAACTTATTTCAGACCTGATGAAATACAGGGAGAATAAGGATTGTTCTCTATAATGCATGCAGCATAGCAGGTCCTAGCAGTAAAGGTTAGAATTGGTGGAATTAAGGAATGTAGTTCATCTGAGTACTTTCCATGGAAGTAGCGATAGAGCAGTGAAAGACTTGCTACGTCTCATCTGTGAGAGAGATGTTGCAGGATGGAAAATAATTTATCACCCATAAGGACGTGGAGACGCTTTTGGACTTTATCGAGACTAGAAAGTGAGGACCTGGTAACTCCTAATCAGATATGACAGCAGTATTTATTTTAGGTCTGATCTGACTCTTGTAAAATTAGAGGATAACACAAAGAGTCGGGTACTTACTGGAGTGGGACAGAGAACAGACTATTTTTCCTGCATCTTTAGTGATGGATCATATGTACAAGTTCTACTTGGAGTCTGGAGTGAGTTTGAGGCACAATAGTCACTCAAGACATGGTGCCTCTGAGGGAATATCCATGCATTGTGACTGGTGGTTGTTCAGGGTTCAATTGGTGATGATGGAAATAACTAGTTTGATTTTCGAAGCATTGAATGTAACCAGCCAGTTTTGCTCCCATTAATGTGTCAGAGCTAGATCAGAGGAGAGATCAGCTGCTAATCTCTGGTCATCAAAGATTTTTGAGGTTCACTTCTATACTGTAGCATCATCAGCATAGACATTCGCAAATGATCAAAGTATACTCTTAGAAAGATCATTTATGTGAAGTAAAAAGTGGGTTGGTCTGATTAGTGACCCCTGTTGATTGCTAAGGCCTTGGAGGATTGGCAGTTAACAACTATTTTTAGGGACCTACCTGTTAGGAAGAATTTTATTATTGAGAACATACTTCCAGTGATTCCATAGTTAGAGAGCTTTAGCAGTGCTTTGTGCCATACCTTGCCAAAAGCCTTTGAAATATCTAATGCTATGGTCCTTGAGGTGTATTTGTTGTAGTGCCTCACTGATTTTGTGAGTAATGGTAGTTAGGACATAATCAGCAGATTGGGTCGATGAAAATCTGTACTGCTTGTCACTCAAGAGGCTATTTTTATTTAGATACTCAACAACCTGCTTTTTGATTATAGCTTCAAAAAGCTTGCTAATAACACTGAGGAGACTGATGGGTCTATACTGAGAGGCGGATGAGCACTCACCTGTGTTCTTGAAAATTTGATACTTTCCACAGACTTGGGAAGGATTTTTCCTTCAAGCAGTAGTTAAATAACTTTTTTAAGATTGGGGATAGTTCCAAGTTGATATTCTTAAGAATAACCACTAGGTTTTTGTTTGGGCCAGTTCTTTTGATAAGTCTTGAGACTTTCCAGGCTGTGATACAAATACTACTGAGATTGGGCTCAGTGAAGAGATGTCCAATATCTTCTAATGTTGAGTTGGAGGCAAAGATTGAATAGAAGAGCTTTGCCTTATCTGTCAAAAAAGACATTACTTTGGGTCCATTTATAATAGTAGGCACAGCTGCTTTGTCTCTATTCATAATTTAGCTGGTGATCCAATTTGTTTGTTTTCAACCTTGACCTGGACTGCTTATGCATTTTCCAAAACTTTCTTGCAGCGAGTGCTGGTGGTTCTGAATGCAGTAAAAGTCAAACTACACTGCTCCTTGTGATAGATATTGAAGTAGTGAGCTATGACTGCAGTGCATTCAGGGGTGAACCAGGGATGGCTGTTTGTTTTTTGCTGGAATTTTTTTTGGGTATAAAACTCTTCATTCCAGAAAGGATCCATTCTGAGATGAGGGAAGCAGTTTTGGAGGCCACCTGCTTGAAAGTTGAAAAAAGGGCTTCCACCATACAAGATCTAAAGCTGTCCCAGTCAGTATTTATGTATCTATGGAATGACAAATCAGGAGATGCCTTTATTTTGGCATCAATTTAGATACTGACTAGGGAATGGTCCGACATTCCCTGGTGGGGAGGGTAAAACTTTTGCTAAGCATTTTTCTGGACAGGATTGTTTGAGTGGACTAACCACACTTTCTGGTCAATATTGAAGTCACCAGAGAAAAGCTAGCTGAGGGAAATTTGTTGAGGATATTATCAATCCTCTCAGATATTCAATCGAAAATTAGTGTCCCATCGTTCTGAGGATGATAGAATGTGAAAATCAATGTGGTACTATGGATAATTGCCATGTGGAATTACATATATGAGAGATCAGGATTCTCATTTTTTGTGTCACTGTCACATGGAAATCTGTCCTTAATGTAGGCTATGTGGCTGTTACAATTTAGATGGTCGTATTTGGCTATTATGTTTGAGTAGCCTGGGGTTGCAAGCTCTTGCAGTAGGATTGTATTATTGATACCTATTTCAGACAGATATAGGAGGTTTAGTTTGACCTCAAGAAGATGGAGTTCACCGAAAGGAAAGTTGGAATGTAGATGGTATGCCTGGAGTCTACTTTTTTCTTTTTTAATTTTGAGGTTGGGTTTTCAATGCGTGTTTTGATAGAATATAGTAATCTTGTTTATGACATGATAACAGAATAAAATGGAATACTTAATAAATGGAAAAGTTAAAAACAGAAACATCATAAAAAATACTTAATAATGAATAACAAAAAAGGATAGTAAAATAATTACTTACCTCAGTGGAATTGTTAAGAAATCCATATCCGTAGTAAGAACAATGAGGTTATTGCCCAAAAGATGGTTGTTGATAGTAGCCAAGCCAAGGATCGGAAAGGGAGGACTGAAAAATAAAAGTAAGATTTTTATTGAAAAATCTTTAAGCTAAAAAAATGATCATATATACTGAGAAAGAAATGGTTTTAATATTTTATTTTAGGTTATTTTGTATTTTAACTGCATTTGACAATAAAATTAAAGGTGCTAAAAAAGATCCAAGTTGAATGAATCAACGTAGATCTATACTTGAGAAAAAAATTATGAGCAAATCATGATAAACAACTGTTTATATGATTTTAACAATAATACTTAAACCACACACACAAATTTTATCAAAGTCTAAACTTTTGAATTGCACATTTAAAAAAATAATATTCAATAAATATAATAGCAATTTATGTAAAATCATGGACTTGTGAACAATGTTTTGCAAAATAATTAGGAAAATAAGTCAATATTGAAATCAAACCAGCCAATCTACTCTGTCCTATAATGAAAAAAATTACTGCAGAAAATATGTGTCTCTCAATCATAGAAATCAATAATCTACTGAACTTGAAAGTTGTTAAGTCATAAATTTTATAAGCTGAATCAAAGAAGGAAAGTGAATTTATTTAAAATTGCTTTTTTTAAAAATATGAAATAATTTTCTATCTATTAGATTAATCTATATTAATATATCTAATCTCAGTACTTACACTGTTGGTGGTTGGCAGTGATAAATATTTGGACAGTTTCAAAATATAGTTCCAATGTCTACATTTAATTAAATTTACGCAGGTGATATATGTTGGTTACCTAGATTAACATGCACATGAAAAAGGTCAGAGGACACAATGCCCCAAATGTTGTGATAACAACAATGAATATGAGGACAATAGTATACATTTCAAACATACAATCTAGATATAAACAAAGGTACAGTGGGGAAAAAGTATTCAGATACTATTTAAAAAAAAAGAACAAAGGAAAGCAGTTCTTCTAGATATTTATGCACCTTCACAGAAACCTTTAACAACTTCCAGCAATACTTTATTAGAATCTTTTCATTTAGTACTTTACCTTTTTTCAACAAGGCTGTCATGGTTAAAGTAATGAAACATTTAATGAAAAAAAAAAAGATGCAGTTAATGCGTATAAAGAAGGTTTAAACTACAAGGCCCATTGCCAATATGTTAAGAATATCCCTGTCAGTTCCATTCAACCAATTTTCTGGAAGTGAAAGAAGTCTGGCACCAGCATAAAACCTTCCTTCAACTGGTGCTTTGTGGAATATTTCTCCATGAACAACTAAAAAAAATGCTATGAAAAGTCAGTACTAATCCAATGGTAACTTAAAAGGAGATACAAAATGATTAAGAGCAACTGGAACATTATTTACTAAAAGAACTAAAAACTATTAGCAATGACCTGCACAAGAATGATTTAACATGTTGTGCCCCATGGAAAACACCAATGTTGGTGAGGGAGGTTAAGGCACCAGGATTCTCAGGATACTGAAGTTCATTCATGAATATTTAAAAAAAAAAAAAAATCATAATTCTTGGATATTTTCTTTGGAAATATGATTGGAGCATTTCATTTTCAATTGTATAGCATGCACATCATGTAATTGAAGGAACCATGAACAGAGTAATATATTGGAGTATTTTGGAAGCTAATTTGTTCTATTTAGTGCAACTGTTGGGTCTTAAAAAGTGTTGTATAATTCTAGTCATTTGCAAGAAAGTGTGAACCTATAAAAAGTAAATAAATAAATGTTGCAAAGGGATACAAATAATCCCTTTAAGCAGTAATTGAAAAACATGGCTATGTAACATAAAATATGAAATATTTTTATCCACTGTTACTTTTGTTTATATTTTATTCTACACTAGATGTTTGACAATACATATTTTTTCTTTGTGATTTTTAACTTTATATCAAAATATATCAGCTGTGCAAATTTAAAGTAAATCTAAGTGTTGGAAGTATATTGAATAACTATTTTGCAAGTGATCTAATATTTCTTTTCATCTATTGTAGATGCAACTCAAAACATTTTGGCTATCAGCCTTTTCTTCTAGAGGTTAAGATAGATTCTTAAAAAGAGCTCATTGAAAAATATTTACCATTAAGAATATTTTTGACAAATTATTTAGGCTTTTGTTTTTTTGGATAAAGTGTGCATTAATTTTCACCAGTTTATAAAATATTAACATGAAAGGCCCTGAAAAAAATCCAAGTGTATTGGTAATGATTAAAAATAAATTTGTTTAATTTTTTTTTTTCTTTTCAAATTTACCTCAAACAAAGCAGTAAAGCCACTAAGACACAATGGGTTATTGAGTGTGAAAGAATTAGAAAACATGAAGGAGCGAAAACAATAGAAGAGTAATCTGGAAGACAGTAATTTTAAAGTGATATGTACAATGTATTTTCAACACTCTTTGACAAATACTGTTAAAGTTAGGTGAGCTAAAATCATAAGTCATACTGGTCTGTTCCAGCTAGTGTTGCGTAGATAAAATTAAATAAAATAGTAAGAGAGAGGGACTTTTTTTATCTGTTACTTTTTAAAAAAATCTAATTACATGTGACTTAAATTCAAAACAAAAAAGAAACAATTTTCTAGGTGAGAATAAAGTTCTCTCAAAGTTTAATAAAATACAACAGTTCTTTGAAAGTAGTAGTAGTAGGAATACTCTTAAATTGTTCTTTGAGAATCTGACAATTTTTTTTTTTTTTTACTAATGATTTTTTTAGAGGGGGGAAAAAAGTAAAATGATTAGGAGAAGAGAAGCTTGTAAACCCATAGAAACTTGAAATAGTTGTGTTGTCCATGTAAGATGAGATCTTGATGTTATGGGATATAAGTTTTATCAGTCATATTGGACACTACTTCTTTATCATGACTTCATACTTAATTATTGCAGATGAAAGGATGGAGATTAAACACTGATAAAAAGATGCATAAAATAGAAGTAAAATTAATAAAGTTCTTCAAACTTCATTTATATCCAAGAAGTAAAATTAACCTTTCTAGGCACAGTAGGGCATAATTTGGATGTAATTTTGAGAGTCAAACCTAACTGGAGACAAGGAGCTCTTTGAAACAGCTTAGGTTGTGGTAGGTGTTTATCATGTGATACAGAAGTGCAGAACTTGTAATTCATTCTATAACATAATTACTTGGGTTAGTGATTGGGTCATTCAAATTCCATAGATAATCAACATGTAAAAATAGGCTCAATCATTTTATTGTTTTATTAAAAGAAGGTAAATGATTGAAGAGGAGAAATAAAAATATCAGAAAAGAAAGATGAAATATAAAAATGCAGTTGATTTTAGTTAAATAAACATTAAAGAAATTAATTTCTAAGATAAGTTAAAGAATATTTGTCATTTGTTATAAAACTTAAAAAAAAAAAAAATACATAAAAATTAAAAAAAAAAGACCTATGATTAAATTTTTGCTTCAATATATATATATATATATATATATATAAAAAAGTTATTAATTAAATTTGTTCTATTATTTCCTAAATCTAATGAACTACTTGTTTTAAGATAAAACTATGGAAAATAATGGCAGAAAAAATGCAAGGCAGGAAAATAGGTGACAATGACAGGTACATCTTCCACTATCAGATAAATCAATGTAACTTATTTCGAGTATGTACATGGAGGAGAAAAAAATATTAAATCCCTCAAAACCATAACATTTTAATCATTCTATAGAAAAATCTATAAATTTCCAATTGAATGAAATTATAGAATAAATGGTGGAGTGACAGATATTTAATTGTTTGACAGATTTTACCCAATAATTTAACTGCAAGTGGAAACCATAATTGATAATTTATCAGTTTGTGCCACAATAAAAATTCTGTTCTATAGGAAATCCTAAATCAATCGAAGCTATGATCACTCAGCAAAAATGTAATTTGGATTGTTGATCTACCATCTTTCTACCCACATTCCTTTATATCACTTAACTAGCAACAATACAGAGAAGACCACCATTTCAGAATCAAAAAGGAGATAAAAGTAGGAGAAAAGAAGCTTAATTCTTGTTTTTATTTTTTTCCTCACATTGAGTAGAAATCTTTAAAACATTTAATCCATAATCTTAAATAACAAAAAGTTAAGAGCAATAAAACAGGGAATCAAAATTGAATTATATGATATCAATAAAAACTCCGCTGAGAAGGAGGAACTAAACTAAAACCAATTCAGAATCAATTAGAAAAATACATTCTAAAATTAATAATCAACATCATCAAGGATAATCAATAAATGGATATAAATGTATATAGATAGGGGGGAGAGAGAGAGAACCCAAAACCTAAAAAGAAAATATAATTGTTCTACTTTGTTGAAATCTTCAATAATCACTTATTGAAAAAAAATCATCACATATTTCTGCAATAATTTTTCCAATAAGAAATAAATGCAAAAATCTTTATTTTACAAATTGCTGTTTAAAAAATAGTAATGAACTGATTTTTGCAATATTTTTACTTTAAGAAATTATAATAGCCATGCAAAGATGTGTATAAAGATAAAAGTGTCACAGAAAAATGATCTAATTTTTCAGAGATGTGACATCATTGGAATTCATGAATAGAGTTTGATTAATAGCATTTTTTATTTCTTAATGATTTGATTGATAAGTTAAATTAAGTGAACTTAAAAAATGTGCTTATACCAGAAATGTTATGACCACATATACTGATTTATAAAAAAAAGGTGAGGGGAAATTACTTACAAAGAGATTTAACACCACATATGGAATACATGGGCACAATTACTCACATTTCCTTGTGTGCAGTCATTTAACTTTATTAACACATGAGAAATGACATTAACAAAGTGCCACAGATGCAGCCATGTTTCCTTCTGCAAATGAACAAGTTTATTTTGGCCAGTTGACAAAATAACAAGCTTATATGATTCCCTCCTTTCAAAATTATTGAACCAAAAGAGAACTAAATCACTGGTTGTTCTGTGACAAAGACAATCATAGAAAATATTCTCTGTTCACCAACAGTATTAATTTAGATAAATTTTGAGTAATCATTGTTGAAAAATTATGTGCTATTTTGACAGTCAATAGCTATACTTGCAATATTCCAATCAATCACTGTTAGCAAGTTAATATTAAAAAGATACCTGTATCCTAAGAATTTAGCAAATTTAACAAAAACAGATTGTTAAGGAAAAAAAAATAAGTTGGAGAGTTTAAGTATAATTTGAAAGAAGCTTTTCTTCTCTCAAATGGACTTATACAAAGAAATGTTACCAATTAGGATAAAAACTAAGACATACAATTTACTGCTCTAATATAGCTGGCCACTTGTATTCAAGGATACCCATCTACCAAGGTAGCTAGCCAATCCATATTGCAGACACTTGCTCAGGTGCATTTGTGTTTATTCAACACCCACAAAGCCAACCTGTGGTTTATACTGCAACTATGCTGAGCACACCTTAGTTACAGTTTCTGGGAAAGAGTGTGTTATCTAGCATGATCAACAATTTGAATAAGGCCAGCATGCTCAAACTCTCAGCCACGATGACTTGTGACTTCATGCTAGCACAGCCCCCCAAGGGTTCCGTCTACCCAATTTCATTCACAAGGCTCAGGTCAACCCATTGTATGGTTTTCAGGCACTTTCCAAAGGTGCCACATGCTGGGTTCGACCCCTCCAGTCTGATTAACATCAGGAAGTCTTCTTCCTGACAAATTGACCATGGTGAGATTCGAACCTAGATCTCATGGTTAGAATGTGAACATTTTAACCACTCAGCCACTTGCCCATTAGTTTACTGCTCTGAACTATATTAAAAGACAGTGTAATGCCAGTTTTAAAATAGCTAAGATTTCTTTCAAATTTTGATTTCTAACATGTTTTTGTGAACATCATCTTATTTGGAAAACAATGCTTAAAACTTTATGTGTATATATATATATATATATATATTTATATATATATTTCTGAGTTGAGGTATTGTAATTATTTACATTGTTCAAACTGCTGTCCTCATCTTTATTGCCACAGTCACAATGTTTTGGCCATTGTATGCTCTAGTCTTCTTCAGATGATTGGAATTTCAAACTGAACCCTTTATTTGGAGTAGGCTGTTCTAGTTCCATGTGTTATGCCTCTTCCAGATGTCTCAGTATCAGTTATCTCCCTTTAACTCAACTCTTCAAGTTTTTTATTTACCACTGCAGTAGCCAAGCGGGGTCAAGTCACTGGATCCAACTAATGTTTTTATCCACTGGGCCATGTTTCCTTGAAGACATCAGTGTATCAGTGCATGAATTTTTGAGACTTATAAACTTAATGTCTTAGTAATCATTTTTTTACCAGAGCTCATATTGCAATTTTGTTGTTATCACTTTTCTCTAGCATTCAGTATTACTGGTTCCCATATTGTATTTATTTCTATGCCTGGCTGGCTTAGGAATTTTTTGTGGGCAAGCATATGTACTGATTCCTTAAGTTTTTGTATTTTCCAGTGATGTTCTCTGTCTATTATTTCAACTTCATCCCACAGTGGGTGGTGATCTCCCCTTTCCTCCATATGTGATTAGCTACACCTGACTTTTCTATTTCCCCTCGTGTTACGGCTTTACAATGTTCTTGCAGTCTCACCTTAAGGAGGCAGCCTGTTTCTCCTTTATATTTTTTTACCATAGTTTCATGGGATTTTGTACACACAGTCCTTAGTCATGTTCTCCTCTAGGGGTGGGGGCCTTACTCTGAAGAGATGTCTGTGAAGTGTCAAACCACTTTTGAAGGTCATTCTGATGTTATATGAACCACAGATCTTTTGTATTTTCTCAGATAATCCCTGCACATAGAGTAGGCAGACTGAAGCTGTTTTCTGAGTGTTGTTATACTCTTGTACCCTTCTATCCCAGTTTGTTGGAGCTGCTGCCATGTAATCAGGGTAGTTGTTACATTGTAGGGTACTGTTTATACTGATCATCTCTTTTTCATATGTCTCTGGGTTGTCACATGACTTTTGCTTGATGTTATACAATCCCTTTCTTTACACTGTATGGGTGGTGGAAGTTGAAGTTTAGGTATTGTCTGGTGAATTTTGGCTTGCGATATACAGATGTCTTGAACCCATGCTTTGTTCAAGATATTAGTACATCCAGAAATGTGAGTTTATTGTCATCTTCTCTCTCCAGTGTGAACTGTATCAATGATCTTATTGAGTTCACATGGTCCACTAGTATCTGGACCTCTTCCTGGTGTGGCCAGAGTATGAAGGTGTCATCTACATATCTCAGCCATAGAGTTGGCTTTAATGATGTAGATTCTAATGCCATTTCTTCAAAGTATTCCATGTATATGTTTGCCATTGCTGGTGTTAATGGTGAGCCTATTACTAAGCCTTCATCCTGTCAATATGTTTGATCCGATTCCAAAGTGTGTTGCTTGTGTACAGAAAGTCAGCATCTACATCAGGTTGTCTATTGGGACACTGGTCTGTTCTCCTAGGGATGAGTTTGAGGCCAGTCTGCCCTTAACTACCAGTAGTGCCTCTTCTGTGGGTACCTTGGTGAACAATTCCAGTCACCTGAAGAACACTGGATTTCGCATAAAGGTTGAAATGAATATATGAAATAAGGTGAAGAAAAATAGGTGAAGACATATATGTATTAAAAAAATATAATTATATATGTATTTATATTATTTACATTATTTACACTTACATTTTTTTCATCTTATTGCTTTCAGAATGTTTCAACCATTGTGCTCTGAGGCCTTCTTCAGATGCTTGCAAATCTGGGTAACATCCAAGGAATTTTGAACTGGACCCTTTATTTAATCTAGGAGGGTAGATTGTTTTGTTCTGTTGTCCATGTCTAGCTGTATCTCGCCTTGTTTCTTTTAGTTCAGTTATTGCTTGCCTATTTTCACTGTGTATAAGTAAATCTGCACTACCCAGCCCAGGGACTAAACACACAATTACTATGTAACCAAGTTAATATTTTATTGTTTTAATCCACAATGCTATTTTCCTGTGGGAGAATCCTGTGTCTAAAACTTGGAGCCTTAAAACTAAGCTGCTTGCTGCTAGCAGCAATGCTGCTTGTCATGCATGACTGTGTTTATCAAGGCTTCTTTTTTTTCACTGCTGCTGCTGAAGCTTTGCTGTCAGTTCTTTCTAGTAGAGTAAAGCATTTGTTCATGAATTTTGTGAAAGTAATGGAGTCCAATTTCTGGGCTAGATAATACAGACTTACACTCAAGGAATCAGTGAGCAATATTAAATAAGATCTATTCTAATCATAAAAGATAGATTTATCATCAAGTTTTCACTGATCTCTAATTTGACCCATGATCAAGTCTTTACACTTTAACTAAAGGATGTGTAAAATGAGGAGTTTGTAATGTATACTGTTACTGGTACTTTACTAATGATGTTCTTCATGAGGAAGGGGAAGATAATATCTATATTTATAAGTAAATAAACAGAGTCAAAAACATTAATTCTATCAGGTTAGGAAAAATAAAGAAAAAAATGATTACCAGTTACTGAATGTACTTTATTCAAAATACAATTTTAAATATAAGAGTGGATCAATAATTCCATGGCCCAAAACTGAACTGGATTTTTATCTTAAATTTGCACTGTATAATGTTCAATCTACATGATTAATAAAAAGAATTGTGTTAAGTGCATTAGGAAGCAATGAGATTATGTTGAAAAATAGATATTTGTTGTGTAAAATGTTTTCCCTCATTAGGCTACATACTTCTTAGCTTACCTACATATCGAAATTATTTGAATTGTTTTCTCAAAGAATTAACAGAGCAGAATATATGAATTTGTACATTTATAGATGTATAAGATCTAAATAGATTTAGTGCAATGTGCTATTTGCATTTTGTTAATTGCATCAAATTAGCAAGTTTGAAAATATATTTAATGAGTATTTATTGAATGAAACAATAATATGGTATAAAACAAAATTTGGTCTAACATTGCTTAATAGGAATCAAAAGTAAAAAGAAAATTGTACATTATCAGCTGTATAAATAGCCAAAATTTAAACTTGTTTGAAATGAAGAGAAAAAAAATGAAATACTTTTTTTTACATACTGGAATTGCATGTATCTATTTGTATGAATATAAAATTATTACTTTTAGAAAAACAAGTTAAAAAAAAAACTAGCTTGTTCTTAAATTCTGCTGAAACAACAGCCAACTCACTGAAAATTCGGACAAACACAACACATCATCTTACAGAAAGAATGTATTGGTACTCAAATACGACAATGAGTCAGGAAATTCACTTTTAGAAAAAACTAGCTATGATTATATGAATACTGTGCAACATTTAAAGTTGTTTATATTCTGCACTTTAACCTAACTTTCATATTTTTTTCTTGTCACAACCCATTTTATTTATCTTGCGATTCACTTAATGGTTGGGACCCACAATCTAAAAACCTTGCTCTAGGCAGTAGATTGACTAAAGACCTCCTTTATAAAATTCCATGTAAATGTGGAGAAGAATATAAGTTGGCTCTTGAACAGATTAAAAAATATATGAGAGAAATATTGAACAATGAAGTCGAAAAATATGATAAAACAAACTGTAAAGTGGCCACACTAATTTTTCTAAAATAAGGGACAAATAATATGGCAGATGTCAAACCACTATGGCTTTATTTTTGTTTAACAGGGAAAGAATGGAGAGCATCCCCACATATAAAATTAGGAAATCACTCATAAGAATTACTTAGAATGGAATTACCTGTGTTATATGCATTGCAGAGAATTGGTTGATATTAGTATATTTCTCACAATTTCTTAAGTTTATTATCACTTTTTGAAAAAGGAGCCTATCTTTCCTTATGGATTGTTTAACTAAACAAAGATAGAAATTGGAATGTTTGAAATGTTGTTTAAAAAAAAATTGAAGCTTAACAATTGAAGCTGAAATAATTACCTTTATCAAGACAGGAGACTATATTGCATATATGGAAACTAGTATTTCATGTTTTTTTTTTGTCTTTTTTTTAATAATTTTACAATGAAACAAAAAAAGCTCACTTGGATAATAACATGTATTTTTGATGGATTAAAACAGAAATTGCTGGAAAGTTCCAAAAATTATGTTTTGAACAGAAGACTGAACAACTCAAATATTCACTTCATTATTGCATAAGAAAGGATTACAAGGGAGAACATGTTTGTGAATTTGAAATTGTAAGTAAATTTTAAAAGGACAAACAAAACTATCACATTATTAATTTTAATGCCAAAGTGATATTTCTAACACAAAAAGTAAATGAAATGACTTACATTGCTAAAAAGAGACAAAAATAAAATTTAGTCAGGTAGATCATTATAATATTAGAAGAAGCAGGTACTTATTGTCATTGTTTGCTAAGTGAAGAAACAACAATGTTTATATGAGGTTGGATCAATAAATCCATTGCCTGATACATTGTTATAAGCTAAATTTAGAAGCAGTTTAAAAAAATATCTTTGTTCTATATGAGAAATGTTGGTTTAAGTACATTAACAAAGAAGGATATTTTGTTGGAAATTTGAATTTTTGTTGTATAAAAATGCTTTTTTCATCAATAGGTTATGAACTTATTGATAAACCTATATAAATATAATAGTAAATAAAAAAAATAGTATGAAAGCATTTTTATTTCCAAACATTAAATCAAACCTACTTTAAATGTTAAGGGCATCCAAATAAAGGAAGGAATGTGTATCTTTTAGAAGTTTACTCTCTGGATTTATATTCTGTTTTGAACAAAAATTAATTTTCCATAGTTTAATTGCTTGGAATTTTTCATAACAAAATAGAAAGAAAGTAGAGAGTTGAACACATTTCCAAAGAGATTTTTGTAAAAGATTAACCTGTTAGATATTTTGGAATGATATTATTTGGAAATGGTTAAAAAAGACATTAAGCTCAAATTGAATCATGTTTATTCATCAGCCATTTGTGAAGGATACTGTGAACGTTTTAGAAATTCCAATAAATACAAATTTTAATAGATTAAACATTTTTGAGTTTTTAGCTTTATTCATATTATGATAAAGAAAACATAAAAATTTATTTGATAATTTGATACTGACAGTTTATTGTCAACATATACACAAAGACATTAATTAAGTTTCTTCATGGTGACATTCACAAGTGTGTGTATATACACACATAAGTATAAGGTATACAGAATTAAATGCAAATAAAAATATAGATGATGGCAAAATGATTGAAATCATCCACCTGCAATTGTAATTTATTTGGAAACATGATTCCAGTAAATCAAATGGAAAAAGAAAGGGGGGAAAATTACAATGTACAAATTATCTAAAGAGAAAATGATAAAATTTCAAAAGATTTCAATTATATTTCGATACAACCTATAATCAAATGAAAGAAAACATGGGAAGCTTTTTTTTGAAAGTGTATTTAATCCTGTGTGTGGCAAGATTGAAATGTGGAAAGAAGAGGAATTATATATTATAAATGTTACTTGAAGTACAAAATTCAGGAACCATCATTAAAGCAGTCAGCAAGAATAAATCGAATGAGAAAAGCAAGATTATTAGAGAAATAGAAGCATGAAATCTTATAAATGTTAAGATAATTAGATTTCATAAGAGGATATCAATAAGTGGAATATTTGAAAAAAATATTCAGAGGTGTAAATGGTTTAAACAAATGGTGCAAGCAATGAAACAAAAATTAAAATGTCATATTCAAATAATGGCGAGAAATAGGACAAAAGAGGAAGAGACTTAAGATGATCATTCTTAAAGAATGAAATTCAAGTAGAAAAATATATATAGAGTCAACTGAATGGCATTTTTGATAAAATGGGTCATTTAACATTTTTCTTTTTATTAGTGAATAGATAATAGCAATATTAGTAAGACTGCTTTTTATCCTTTTAGTTTTACTAGTAGGTTAAGCAGTAAATAATGAATAAAAATTTGAAGAAATATAAAACCAGGCATCAGAATAGGAACCTTGTTTACTGAAACAATTTCCCAATTTCATTAGATAATGTTTTGTTGTATCCTGTTGGCACTTCCAAAGGTTTAATCAGTGTTCTTGTAAAAGTGATTCAGGATATAAAGAGGCCTCAAAGCAACGAAAAAAGAAAAAAAACAAGCATTCTGTGGTCAAAATAATGAGGATGACAGTCAGCCCATGGCTCCTGCCATCAGCAGCAGTTCCCGCTAGCCAGCTATCATCATCTCCAGCTCACCATTGGCTGTTGCTCCAGACATCTCCAGTAGGCCATTAGCTCCTGCCCCTCCATCATGCTCCTAGAGGTTTCCCACTCCAGCAGCAATGATATGCAATAAACTGTCCTTTGTGAGACAATGCTCAAAAGTGACCACAAAACTGTCCTTTTCAGGACAACACTATTCTCACCCTCTACATGAGCTCAAGAACTATTTTTTGCTGAGTGCACTGTAACATTATTTTTGTTTATGTATTTTTTTTAACAAAAATAAACTTGGCAATATATTTTTTTCTCAAGTCTTCGTTTTGTTCATGGTTTCTTCCATCATTCACTATCTGTTTGTGGGGCAATATACCACCTGTAACAGTTTTACATCACAACACCTCCTAAACAAGAGTAGTCAGACTTATTGTTAATGGTATCAATTTAAACCATAGCAATTAGTATTAAAACAGGGAAATGAAGAGAAAGACCTTAGATTGTGGTAATATGGGTATAGTAAAAATAGTTGAAGTGGCATTTGAAGTGACAGAGAAGAAAATTGTATGATTAATGTTGATATTGAAAGCAACAGCAAGAAGAGGAAAAGTGAATATCTTGGGGCTGTAATAATAAGTATCTAAATTACTAAATAAGTAGAGAAGAACAAATTGATAAAGTCAGATATGCAATGAAGAAGGCCATTTTTTTTTTTATTATCTCACCCCCAAGCTACTAAATTGCAAAGGGTTACTGAGATTGAAAAAAAAAAAAAAAAAAAAAAAAAAAAAATGAAAAAATATTATTGGGAAGAGAGAGAGGACAATAAAAGAACAGGATTCAAGGAGACATAAAATAATGTACATTGCATTTAAATTTTTGAATATCATAGATGACAGGAAAACAAGAAGCCAGAACAGATTTCCACAAGTGAGAAGTGTTAGAGAAAAATCTATTAGAACATGGTTACTTCTAGCAATTTCAACAAAAAAATGATGAGGCCTAGTTCCCAATCTATTACTGAAAAAATACACACACACACACACACACACACACACACACACATATATCTCAGTAGCAACTCCAGGTATTGGGTTTAGTCCAAGTAAGTCAACATTCAAGTATATCTATTCCAAAACAACAAAAATCTTTCATAGTGCATTGTTTTCATTCTTGACTTCAGCTGAAGTCAAAATTAATTGTTTTAACTCTGTGCCTCAAAACATTGACTGAAATACAGTTCATTGATATTGTTCATAATTAAGAAAGAAAGTAAAAAAAGAATGAAGTAAAATTAATGTATCTAGTTGAGTTATGTATATCTGAGCCCTATCTGAGCTGGAGACATTTAACAGGCAACATATTTATTGCTTTAATTTTATAAATAATCTTTTAAAATTCTGTTTCAAAAAGTACATATTTTTATTTCAACTTATTCTTTTCAAATGTCCATTTTAAATAATTTATTCCAGTACAATGTATCAATTGAAAAAGGGCAAATTATATTTAACCCAACCTAAAGTCGGCAACAATCAAAGAAAGCCTTAACTCATTGACTGGAGAGTTGGGGTGAAGAGTATGACTGGTGTAGTGTTGAGGAAATATGATATCAGTCAGCAGTACTGATCATAAACATAAAATATATAGAGATATACATAAACACAGTAATGCATAGACATATATACAAACACACACTCGAGACAGATACAAAAGTTATTTTAAAAAAATATATGGCTAAAGATTTTTGAAAATTATATATTTTAGATAGAGTAAAGGAATCATTTTAACATCTAAGTTATACCAATAGCATATTTTGTTAAAGATTGTAATGAGCTTGAGAAACATTGATGTGCTAGAGTAAACAGTGATATTATATATATATATATATATATATAAAATAAAAATATATTGCATTATACTTCTACTTCTTATTTGTGAAAAAAAGAAAAAAAATGAATTTAAGGCTAAAATCTGAGGTACTACATAGTAGACATGTTTCTATAATTAGTAAAATATATCAGGTGCATTATTATATAAAAATGATATAGCTTGTTTATTTCTAACAAAAAAGAAAAAAGCAGAGTCTTGTCTTGAACTTTCCTGACAGAAACAGAAAATACTTGAGATCTCTATGGTATCAAACACTGTGGCTATCACTTGTGTATCAGAAATTTCAAAAGTATATAATTGTTGTGTGTGAGGAGTAGGTAGGTGTTGGCAACAATAGTGAAACATTTTTTTCTTTTCAAGGCAGACTTATATTCCCTAAATGAGTTATGCTAATGTAATATTATTCAAATATTTAAATGCAATATTTCATTTCAGAAATGTGTTATTTCATTTAAAAATACTTTGCATATTCAGCAGTAATAAAGTCCAACTATTTATAATAGGACTTTTTTTTATGTCAGTTAAGATCAATTCCTCAAAAAACTTGTAAGATTCTTACATTAAAACCTGATGCACCAATTGTTATGAAAGATGATGAAACAGTAGCAAATACCAAATGAACTGAATAGTATTAATACAATTTTTAACCATAATTCCTAATGTTTTGATTGGTAATCTATGAAAGTCTTATAGGTAAAGATTAGAAATAACTGTCACCTCTTTGCTTTAATAGTATTGCTGGTTGCACATATCCGAGTATGCCTGTCTGCTAAGTGGTTAGGTAATTCCTATTACAAATGCAATTCATAGTCAGAATTCTATTGTTTTAACCACTTAGACATGCACCCATTTACATAAGAAAAAAAAACAGTTTAAGGAAATTTCTTTTATTCAAATAACTCAGTGGATAAAATTAATTAAAATCAAGTAATTTAGAAATTAAAAATTTGTTGCTACTGAGTTTTGAACTGAGAAAGTCAGCATTCAGATCTAAACTTTAATTTGATCAAATAAACAATTTAAAATAGCTTCTAAAAACAAAGTAACTTAGATACTTTTCTGGTGTTTGTTTAAATGATGTCAATTTGAACATGCTTTGATCAAATGGAAGACAGAGAGAGAATTGGAATTCATAAAGATTAGGAAATATTGACAGTCAGCACTTTTTACTTTTTCCCCATCAGCCTTTAGTATTTTTTTCTTTTTAGATAAAAAAAAGAATACAAATTACTTGAGAACAAATATTTTATTATGTGTATGCAAAAACAATGTTTTGTGTATAAAGAGATTAAATTTACATTAAAGCCAAGTTAATCAAGAAATAATTTCCTGTTGACATGGGTCTGAAACTGTCACTAACAACAAAATGCATTTTCTCTTTTCTCAATGCATCAATAACAAATATGGCAAATAGTATTTTCATTAATCTTCAAACCACCATTACTTTCTTTTAAAAAGAAAGAGAAAAAAAGACAATTTCAAAATCAGAGAGCAAGTGTAAAGAAATATAATGGCAGAATGAGTTCAATACTTAAAGGATCAAATCAGGAATAAAAACAGTTTTTCAATTAAATTCAAAAGCAGAAGGCAAAAACCATCAGAGACTTTGATGGTAAAATCAAAAGCTTACTGAGTGAATAAAGTTGAAAATTAATCACTCAACAGAAAATTTGTATGAAAGTTGGGAACTAATTCAAACAGGTTATTAGGAAAAAAATAACACTAACAAGAAATAAGTAAGTAGTATATTTAAGTGTATTTTTTTTTTTAATTGCAACATTTTTAAGAGCAAGATAATAATACTCCTTACTAGTGATATAAGTCACAAGGATCTCTACATCATGGACCAATTCTGTAACAACCATGATGATAATCTGGTAAATTGTTACGTCTTATAAATAATCAATCTCCATTTCCAAAATATTTAAAAATAAGAAGAAAATGAAAAGAGGAGGAAGATACATACACAAAGTCATAAAATAGAAATATCAATAATGGAAAGAATGACATATATTTAAGAATAAAATCATAGATTTTGGATGAGAGATTAATTTAAGTTCTGGCATTGAGCTTATCCACTATTAATGAATTTAGAATAACAATTAGGTAATCTATTCTGTAACATAAAATAAGGGAATTTTATACATTTCTGTTGTTATAGTAACATATAGCATTATTCATCAGCAATAAGTGAACATGCTTGTGTTACTCCCCAAAACTGAAAATCTGATTAGTAAATAGTAAGAACAGGTTGCTCATACATTGTTTTATTTCATATTAGCTTTCTCTGGATATTTTTACTTTTAATATTTTTTTAAAATAAGCAGAATTCTTACATATGAAAACATAGTTAATTGTATAAACAAACTTATTTAAAGAAGAAACTATAACCAATACAATTGCAAAATTAATCAAACTGCCATTACTTTTTAATGGCATGAGTAAACTAGAATATGTAATTAAATAATTGTTGCAAAGAAATAAGAGTTTAAATGCTTGAAAATTAGCCTTGGTTTTGTGGCTAATGTGTGTGTTACTCCAAACATTATTTTTACTAGATACTAATGATTGAGTAGATACCCAGTTTCTTTAAACAGTGTGAATTATGTCTAATGGCTTGTGCATTTGAAAGACTTAATAAAGTAAAAGTGCCCTCCAGCAGGGTATAAACCTGCATTCCACTTTGTAGAAGAAACCACAGTATTCCAGCATGCATTAGATATTTTTATTCTCTTGGATGCACAGATTGGTAGATGTAATTCGCACTGTTTAAAAAACAGTACATCTACTCAAACATGAGTATACATTAAAAATAACATTTGGAGTAATAAGAAATAATGTCAAATTAAAAATAAAATCCATTATATATATATATATATATATATATACACACACATACACAATATAAACTATTAATCATCCAACTGAAATATAATTCAGCCAAAAGTAAGCTAATGTTCATTTTTTTGGGAAACAGTGCTCAATGTCTTTTCAGACAGAGTCACATGCAGTGTAAATTGCATTTTTGGCATCTGAGTGTTTGATGATTGGTTTATTAACATGAAACTTTTAGTAACGTGCATGCTTGGTATGTTTAGTAAGATCCAAAAAATATAATATCTGTACTATATATATTTTCAAGATACTTGTTCATATATTTTTGCTCTGCTGCCAAGATATAAATAGCTAACTACATTTACTACTAATAATCATTTTATTTGTGCATAAATGTTACTTATAGTGGTTAGGAATTAATACCAATGTTATAGATATAATGGAGTTATTATGCATACAATGTATTAGGTGCATGCAAAAAATCCTTGAGCTAATTTTGAAAACTAAAGACTGAATCTTCTTCCATGTGCTGTTTCCCTTTAGGATGTGGGCAATCATGGCTTTCTACGGCATCCTATCCACCATAATTCTAAGCAATGTATGTCATTTTACTAATCTTCCTCCCCTCTGTTCTGTTATACATTGACACAAGCTTGTTAGGTAGATTCCTCGCTCCTTCAATATGTTCTGTGAGTATCAAATTTTCCAAGCCTTATTTTCTCATTATGTGTCTGAATTTTCAACAGCCTCTTTCTGATTTTATCTATAATTATCCTTTTCATTCCTATTTTCATTAAAATTCTCTTATTGGTCACATCCATAGTATTCTCAGCCTCCTTCTGGAGAAACATCTCAGTTGACAAGTCTTCTCTTCATCTGTAAGGAAATTGTCCAGCGTTCAATGAGGACTGATATCACATAACAATTCAGTGTTCTTTTCTTTCTTTCTTTTAATGACGATTTCTGTTTCTTAATACTTTTATTTTTTTGGAAGGTATATTTTGCTATTCCAATGTATTTTCAAACTTCAGCTTCCCAGATGCCATCATCTGTTAAAACACTTCGCAGATATTTAAAATCCATAGAAATACAGGTTATAAAAACCGATTAAACGATTGGAAACATTTTTGTTTCACTGGAAACTTTTGCACACTTAATAAATACACTGCTAATGATTTTCTGACAGATATGCATTGAAAATGAAGAAGATAAATATTGTTAGTGGTCAAGAATTAAGATAAATGTTACTGACAGAAGGAGGGTATTTATGTATAAATGCATTGATAATGGCTTTACTATAGAAATGCAGTAAAAATCAGTAAGACACTAATTGTCAGTGATCAGAAAATAATTAAATTGTTAATGGCTGAAGAAGGCAATGGTATGAATAACAAACACTGATAAATGCTTAAATCATTGAAAATTATCAATATAATAGTTCCAAATTTAAAGCATTTAACAAGTTAAAACTGTTGAGGGAGGTTATAAGTATAGAGACATGTAATTATTATCTGACAAATTTCATAATCTTATTTAAAGCTTATTAAATTTAGGATCTCAGTTATACATAATTTTCATTCCCATATCAATAAAATTTAAGAGTTTCATGGAACATATGTATTAAAATTATATTGGGGATAAGTGTAAATAGATTTGAATATGAATAGCTTTTCATACTCAAATCTAGGCCAAATAAATGATGATAATCATACTGATTGAATGCAATATTGAGAGATCATTATTTGGCAAAAAATAAAGAAAAGGAGTCAAAAAGAAAGAAAGAATAAAGAAAAAAAATAAAAGTAAAGACTGGGAAAAAGGATAAATAAATTTATAAAAGGTTTAAATTACCTGGAAGTCAATGGCTTTGTGCAAATCAAGTGTTCAACGATACTTTTATCATGCAAGGACATGTCTGGCAGAGGTTCTTCTTCATCTGGAAATACAGAATTGAAAAGTGATTTCAAATAAAATATACCTTTGAAAGCATTACATATCTTATTTGCAATTGATATCATCCAATAGATAAGTTGCACTGTGAATGACACAAAAACAAAGCAATAAAAGATAAATTTTCAGAGAGAGAAACATACTGGCAAAAACAAAAGTTTATTCCCTGATAGTCAAGCTATAAAATTTGTTATTAATCATAAATAGGTATCAGAGGAAACTAAACTCATTCCCACCCATCTCAACTAAAGCCTTTCATTGCCAATACATTTTGGTTAAAAAAAGAAAAAAAATATGAGTTATTGTAAAATATAAAAATCTCTATAAAAATATGAAGAGGAAATCAAAGTCCTGTCCTAAAATGGAAGATGATTTTGATTTAGTTTATTGCTATCTGTAAATCATCCTTGGACAAAGATCTTATTAGAAAAGTAAAGAAAAGATCATATTGAATGTAAATAATCTTGGTATTAATCCAATATAGTTTAAGCGTTAAGAATCAAATCAGTACAATCAAATATTTTGAAAATTTATTTATCCTAATTTACTTGTAATATCTAGTATATATGATTGAAGGGGGTATTCTTAGCTTCATCTATTTCCCAAAATCTGATCAAATGATTAGTCAACAGAATTTTTTGTGAAGGAATTTTTTAGTTTGATTTAGAACTTTTCAGCACCCCTTCATAAATTGCTATTTTAAATGAAGGAAAAAATCTTTCAAAATTGAGCATAACTTATGACATAAGAGTAGAAAAAAATCATTTTTTTAAAAAGCTTAAAATCTGTAGGATATGTGAATGTAATGCAGGATATTCACTTTTTATGCATTAATCAGTATTATACACTTGCCATAGGCAATAAGATTTTTTGGTTGTGTTTATTTTTGTGTTTCTCTTTTTTTCTATTATACTGAATAATGATTATCTTTTTCAAAATTCATAATAAATTTCCTTATGTGCTTCCCTCGCTTAGATACCTGCAAAAGAGTGAGTTAGCCAGTTAATTGTACAAGCAACCCCCCACTGATCATTTTACTATTGTGACCTGATGCCAGAAGAAAAACTGAGTAAATATATCATGTGATAACAAGTCCTGTAACCCCTTAGGGTTACAGGGGCACAATCTGAAATACAGCCAGAATAACAGTAGTGTGTCTTGAGCAAGATAGCTTGATGGTGTCCAATCCTCACTAGGCTTCAAATTTTTCCTTCTTCTAGACTGGTTGCTAACCAAAGGTTTAGTCTATCCTGCTATTTGCCCATTGCTGGGGGGTCGGGGTAGAAAAGATGGATTCATACCTTTCCCAAGAGTATTTTTACATAAATGAATGCAATGAACTTGACTAAAATTTGAACTCAGCTCTCCAATTCCCCATTCTGAGCTGCTATCCATTACCCAACTGCTCTCTCTCTCACTATCTCTCTCTGTTTATTTAACCTTATAAATTTGGTTTCATATTTGTGTACCTCTACATTGTGTTTTATATACAATAAAGTGAGATAAATTACACAAAGTTTGAAAAGAATATTTATAAACTGGCTTATGCCACCAAAACTGATGGCAATATTCAAGTAATTTTATAATTTCTTTCTACTTAGGAAATAATAAAAACATATTGCTTTGTATTTCCTTCTTGAATATTAAAACTAAAATATTTTATTCACTAATGAATAATTATGATTTCTATATAATCAGAAGTGTCTACTACATTTGTCTATCTCTATTGTGTGCATTTTAATCATGCACAAAAGTGTTACACAAACACACAATATATCATAAAATTTTCAAATGTCAAAATTATGACAAATTTTGTAAAAATTTAGTAAAAGTTCTGTTTAATGGATACATGGACTGATCCATTGCAGTAGTTGTAAAATACCATCTTGAGTTTTCAGAAAACTTGATATTATTGAATTAACTGTCTTTTTGTAAAAAAAATCATTGACTGGGCACATGACTTAAAGCTGAAAAAAATTCTTGAATGAGCAATGTGTAAAGCAGAACTGAATGGTCAGTATATTTCCAAATGAGAT
Source organism: Acanthosepion pharaonis (assembly GCA_903632075.3). NCBI lineage: Eukaryota > Metazoa > Mollusca > Cephalopoda > Sepiida > Sepiidae > Acanthosepion > Acanthosepion pharaonis. The sequence goes on along the minus strand of CAHIKZ030002294.1, from coordinate 75,777 downwards.
CAGTATACTTGTCTAGACTAAAGTACTCATGAACAGAATGGAGGAAATATGTTAAGAGGCTCCAAGATAAGACAGAATCAGCATCTGTATGGATATGGTACTCTTGTACAGTCATGTCACTTGTGCCATAATATCCAGGCTAGAAGTTTTTAAATTCATCTTGAAAGAGTCAATTAACCTTTTTGTTTTTTTGTTTTTTGATCTTTAGGACATTAGTGAAAATTTTTGTACTAAGGCAGAAATCAAAAATGGGGCATTGCTTTCATTTCTTGTAAAAGCTACACAACCAATAGTGGTAGAGTTCACACATCAGGCACCAAACTAGTATTTATTGGTTTCTCTCTGATATATTTAAGAAGCTGTGTCAGTGGTGAAATATGTTTTTATATTGCTTAAAAGAAGCCATACTTGTTTTTGTCAGGTAACAAGATGGTCACCAGTGTCTCTGAGCAAGGAATAGCTGATGTGTGTTCTCTTTGGAAACAGACATTATCTTCAGATGGGAACACTTAGGAACTGTTTAGTGTTTGGTTAGGGGATGAACATGAGATGCCACGTCATTCCTCTGTGGCTAAACATGCCAATTGGGGTGAAGCAGATAGCTTAAGTCCAATTGTGAGACAAGCAAGTTGGCTGTCTGAACCACTATGATGAGGTTGGCACAATATGCTCAGATGGCTTGTGAACAAACCTTCTTGTGAGTTAAATTTGACTTTGAGAGGAAGAAGTAAATTACTTAAATGTGTGTGTGTGTACAAGTGTTCCTTCAGGATTCAGTAAAAGCCTGTTTTGTGACTTAGTAATTAGTTTTAGGGTTGATTACATGATGCTAAGTTCAATCATCATATTTGTTAAACATTTGGCAGAAGGACATGGGAAATCGAGTTGACTAGTCTTTCTGCTTTCTGATTTTGCCTTAGCTGTGTTTCATTTTCCTTTTTTGTTAATTACACAAATTTGTCCTTTGGTTCTGTTTCCTTGTTTCTCTGATCATTTTGTTTTTCTGAGATGCATTCACAATAAAGAATGAATTTTTAAAAATACTTTATGATAGTTGGGAAATAGAAATATTAGCATTACAACTGAAGCTTATCCTGTTATAATCAAATACTTTGTGTTATTTCCACTTCAGCCTTAATTTATTTGACTCATGTCTAATTTATTATCAAATGAGAAAATTTCAAGATTGGAGCAGAGACTACATCTGCTTGCACCTGGTACTCCTACAATGTGATAGAATCAACAAAGCCTGGTGCTATGGTAAGTACCTTACTGCTGAGTTGCACTAGATTAGTGACAATTATATTATTACTTCAAAACCATGCCAGAACTCAGCATCATTATTTGGTATGGGCTTTTATATATATATATATATATATATATATATATATATATATATATATATATATATATATATATATATATATATATATTTATACAATGACTGTTGCAACAATTGTGAGCATGTTTTAGATATACACATGCACTAAGGCAAACAGTTTGGGGTCACCATAAGGATTTAATAATTAGTAAGTTTTATAACTTTGTTGATTTAGTTAATTCCAACTAAGCTATGATGCTGAAACTATTTAATGCATTAGTGCATGGCATCCAATTTTTTTGAGATTGAGTTATCCTAAAGATTACCATTAGCCAGAAAGGTAGATGAGGTAAAAAGAGCAAAAAAAATTAAGGAAAGTTTTTTCAGTAATTGGTTAATTTCATTATTGTTAGTGAATAGATGATAAACCCTTCACAAAGAGAAAGTATCTTTGGCTCAAAGTGAGCTAGTAAATCAGTTTTGAAATATTGCATATCTTCTTGAGAAATAGAAATATCTGGGTGGTGGTCAACTTGAAGTATCTGAGATGTGGTGCTATTGCTAAATATTGAAAACATCATGTGACAAATGAGGAAGTATGAAGAAGAATAGAAGCTACAAATAAACTGATATTTACAATCAGAAAGATACGGCTGAAATTTTTTTTGATATATAATCAGAAAAGGTTTAGCAAATTTAATACATAGAGGAAACACCAAATGCAACAAAGTAGAGAGATATAGCATGTAACATACTTAACACACGTTTGAGTAAATGGATTGAGGAACAAATATCACAAAGAGAAAGTATTGTTGAGAGGAATAATATAGGAGGTTGTGGAGAACCATGATCACTCACATCTTAAAGAGACAAGGGAGATATATATATATATATATATATATATATATATAAATATAGAAACTATTTTGAAGACCGTTTTAATTTATTATTTTCTATATTTGCATGGTTATTTGTTATAGCAACAACCACCACATGAATAAGAAGAAATTTTATTGGTTAAAATTATTTAAAAATGTCTAAATGTTTCAACAGAGAAATTGGAAAGCTGAATTTGAAGGAATGTTTTTTGTACTGAAAAAAAGTCAACAAAAATGTGTCTCTAGTCAGAAATATATGCCAAACAATTCATCTAACTAAAAATTATTTCAGAACTGTGGAATGGGTGTGTTTGTATAAGTCAATTATTATCATTATATATATATATATATATATATATATTTGTTGGTAGGTAATTTTAATTTGTTTCAAAGCAGCTACCATAAAATCAATGTCTGGAAAGTGTAGCAGGATATACAAAAATAAAATTGGCATTCCTTCTGCCCCACCCCATACAAACACACGTGTATAATGTCTCACTGAGATTTTTGTTTCCTCTTTTTTTTCTAATGCGAAATCATTGATTAAATTGGCGCAAAGTGAGATAGCAGCGTATTTGTTTGGCCATATTGGATCTATAAACTTAGCATATAGCCTGTATGTCACCAGAAGACAATTACTGATAACAGTAAATTCAACAGGAGAATGGAACAGGAAACATTTATTGATCAATATTCTGTCTGACTTTTCTATTGATTACTTCCTAATCTCCTCACTTTGTGTCTTGGTAATAAATAAATCTGCACAGCCAACCAACCAGCTTTTCTCCAGTGCAAGTGACTTGCATCATCTATCACTTGGGATAATAACAAGAAACATTTCCCTCTCTTCAATGACATAAAATAACAAGAAGGAGAAGGGTGTTAGTCTTAAAAGTTTCATTTGAGAAGAATACTTGAGCAGGTAGTATGGTCTTCTTTGGGTAATATTATTAGCAAGTCTTTAAGAATACATATTGTAGTATCATGGTCTGTGATATCATGGGTAGAATTTAAATAAATATGCCAAAACCTATTCATTTTAATGACTACATATATATTAAAAATAAATTCTGGTTGTTACTACAGACTTCATTTGTACCAGATATAGAGGTATATATAAGGTCTTGAATTTTTTTGGTTGTCCACTAATTTTACTACTACACCCTTTCTTTGTTTTAATCATTTTTTTGTGCCAAGAAACTAAGTATTTCTGGTGGTAGAGAACAGATTAATGATTAAACGTTGAAACTTCCAAAGATTAACTAAAATTTGTTCTAGAATGCAATCTATGTGTTTTGCATTGAAAAAGAAAAAAAGTGATTGCTAGGTTATCAGGAACTCAAGCAAGTATTACTGACATAATAGGGCTATTATACATATAATGTAAATATTAGGTTGGAAAGAAAGTCATCCTATCACATTTGAAGGAGGGAAAAGAAACAAATGCTTCTTTAGTTTTAATTGATATATTTAATCAAGATAATATTTCTTCTCCTTATTGATAACGTAATCCAATCTATGCGGCAAGATTCTAATTCCTTAGGCATAAAATTCTTCAGGTTTTAATGCAAAGAAACACTACATATTAGTTTTAACCTCTTCATAATTAATAAAGAAACATGGCAATGTTATAAAAAGATGATAATCAGATAGAGCAATGTCAGTAGAGTAAAGAGGATAAGTTAAAACTTCAATATTTAGTGCAACAATCTTTTGTTGAGTTGCTCGGGCAATATATGGTTTTGCATTATTGTGTAAGAGCAATATGCCTTTATGATTAATCAATGAGGGGCACTTTTTTCTGCAAATATTTGTGCAATTTTTCCATCTGATGACAATATTTCACTGCATTAACTGCTTCATTTTGGTGTAGTACTTCATTATAAATGATGTCTTCATATCCAACCAAATTAGAGCATATAATTTATTCAGTATGTATTAACCATTATCATTTTCATTGGATATAGTTCTAGAGAACTAACTTTCTATCACTGGTGATAATCCTACTCAGTAAAATTTTGGTAACAAGTCTATATTTCAATAGCAAGAACAGGGCAACTTGTTGATTAAATCAAAGTTTTTAGGCACTTTTTTAAGTTCATGGAGATGTTTTGTGTTCAAATATTTCCTTATATAATATAAATGAAATAGTAATTATAGAAATGCATGAACATCAGAAGGAAAATTAGTGTCAGTTGGCAAGTGTGACAGAACAGTATAATAATCTGAAAATGTACTTGTATGAGTGCACAAATTAAATTATCATGAATTTGTAAATCTTCCAACTTGTCTTAAAAGATCTTTAAAAGGTTAAAAAATATAATTTACACAACTGAATGGAAATAAAAATGTGATGGATGAAACAGTTGAAAAGATCACATATTTTGATAAGAGATCAGTGTTATTATAGCAAAAAAATCATTTGCATAGAAGATTTGATAAATTATATTAGTTTAACAATGGAATGAAGTTAAAATACTGAATAAGAAAGAACACTGGAGAATTAGATGTCTGAAAGAATCAGCAGCAGCAACAACTATATCAAAAGAGAAAGACTTCAGTGAGTGCAGTTAAGCAGCAACAGCAATCATCAGCAGGCATGTTAGACTTAAGGCTCCAAGTTTTCCACAGGACAATAGCCTAGGGGATTAAAGTAGTTGGTTTGTGAAATTGGCGACATAGTAAATGTGAGTTCAATCTCTGGGCCAGGCAGTGTGTACTTGAACTTAGTGGAAACAGAATGAACAATAACTGGGTAGTATTATAAATAAGAACCAAATGAGATATCCCTAGACATACATGAGAAGTGGAATGAGAACAGTCTATATCTGTAGATTAAATAAGGGGCTCAGTTTGGAATTACTCAGATTGATAGACACCTCATGAAGGCTGGAGGGAACAACGGCCAAAACTTTGCTATAACAACAACAAAGATGTGGACAATAGTCCACATGCAAATAGTGCAAATAATAACTCCTCATCCCAGAAATTCAGATAAAAGAATTGATAAATACTGTCTCCTACAAATAGGATATGTGAAGGACAAGAAAATAAAGTTACTAAACTAATTCTTTAACATTTTACTTTTACATATTTTTATTTTCAGTCTATAGCCAATTGAATTGTAGAAAGGCCAGAATTGATTTAGCAAAATCAACTTTATTTGTAAATCTGAAAGAATTAAAAAAAATTCTTATGAAGTTTGTATAAATTATGACATCATTAAGTGAGACTAAAAGAGAACAAAATTTCCAACACTTTAATTTACAAGAGAAAAACTATTGCTTTAGAATGTTTTTCTTCTTCTTAAAATATGGTTAGTATATAAGGGAGAGAAAGCAAGCAAGAGAAAATTCCTTGGAACAGGGTTAAAGAAAACAGTTAAGAAAGACTGCACAGTAGCAGAAGTTGAATACTGAAAAGTAATGAACCAATTTAATTGGTCTGGCATCAGTTAAACCAAAGGCAACAAATGTTTTCCTAAATGCAAAATATAAAAAAGCAATTTAAATTATTAAAAACAAGCAAATAAGAGTACATATATTACAACAATTTTATGACCCGTCTAAATAATATTTGCTCATTTAAGAGAACTGATTTAGAGAAATTGAGAATAAGATTTAAGATAAAAGTTAATATTTCCAAGGAAAATGATAAAATTTAAAACATTCATACTTAGTTTTAATTACCCCAATCAGATCCAACATACGTAATTCTACCCCTTTAATTCTATTTATAAGCAACTTGAAGAAACCTGAAATTCACTGCATTCTTTGAGTGAAGTGAGAGGCTTAATTTCATTGGGTTCAGAAAAAGAAACCGGATTCATCAGCAAATCAAATTAGTTTCTTAAATTTTAAAAAAAGTAAATGAAAGAATCAAAATCAGTGAAATCAAAACCATAAAAAAAAAATACTGATTATAACCCCCACTAAAAACAAACAAAAAAACCACACCAGTTATGTAACTTTTTACTTCAAAGCTTTCAAAATCTCTTTTGAACATTTTAATCAAAAATGTTCACTTACTGAAAAATGGTGAGATGATAAACAAATGCAATAAAGTAAGAATGAAATTGTCATAATTGAATGTATTAAAAGTAACAAGTTGAGAAGTTAATAAATCTATTTTTCAAATGGAAGCCACATAAATTAGACACTTATCCTCTTCAATAAAAATATTTCAAACAATTTACAGGTTGACAATACATGTAAGCTAAAAGGCTGATAATAAAATACAAAGAATTAGAGAACATGAAATATTCAGACAAATAATCCTTCAATCATATATTCAACAAGTGTTACCTTTCAAGACATGATTTAATTCTTGAACAACAAATAATATCTATCATTCAAGAGTGACATCTTTAATTCTTTTTAATATGCAAAATTAAATTCATTTTTAACAGCAAATAAAATTCCCACTTTTCATAAACAAAAGCAAAGCAAAACTAACTTTCTAATTAAGGTTTAATAAAACCATGCAAGTATAGAGGTTCCTATTTGGATTCAACAAATAACCAAAATGAATCGATGCTAATTTTATACTCAGTAGGGAGCTGGTGCCTGGCAAGTAGGACGTGGTAGTATAATATCAAGATAATGGAGTGTAATCTACACAAAGATGAGAAAGAGTCAAATACTTTTTCCCCTCAAGTAATAAGAGTGATTTTAAAGTGCCACATATAGAAATGAACACATGCGTTGCAGCTAGCACAGGCTAATATTTATTTATCAGGTAATTAGAATCTAGTCAATGGTACATTAAAAAAAAAAAAAATAGTAGGTATTTCTATTTATTCCAACATAGATCACAAGGTTTTAATCTATGTTATCCCTGTAATTTTTGGTGCTATTGAGTGTATGTACGTCAGATCCAGGTATGAGAACATTTTCTACAGTGAATACTTTTAAGATGCAACACTTATTAAGTAACTTATATAAAGTGGGTCTCAAAAAATTGAATAATAATTTTATTATTGATAACCAGCCTATCTAAATAGTAAATTGCTCAAAAAACTAAAGTCACAGATTTAGAGAGGTGAATAATTCAAATGAAACAAAGATTAAAGTTAATTGACTAGAAAGGAATCAATATTTATACTATTTATATTTTGACTATTGTCCTCATCTTTGTTGTTGTTATCACATTTTGGTTGTTGTGCCCTCCAGGTTTTATCAGGTGTATATCAATCTGGGTAACCTACAGGGAATTCTGGAAACGGGTAAGCAATAAGAATGAGACAATATCCCTAGAATAAACAGTGGAACAAGAACAGTATCTCTGTACATTAAATAAAGTTTTCAGTTCAAGATTCCATTTTTCATCATTTGTAAAAATGTGATGCAAAAAAAAAAAAAAAAAAAAATGAATGGTTCACATTGCTGGTTAAAAGAGTTCTGCAGATGGTGGAATACTGTGGTTCACAAGCGAAAGCTCACGATGTACATAAATTGCAGCTTTACTCTTTTTCTCCCTAATTTGCTTTAGATGTTTGTGGACAGTTGAACATGACACATTAAGTTTTTGCACTAAATCTCTGGTGCTTTGATGTGGATCCAATAGTCTCTTTCAAATGTTTCAGAGTTGGTTGTCTTCTAGAGCAAGGCTTGTTGAATGTGTCACAACTGCTATTTTTAAACTACAGCTGACATGTATGAGCCTTCATTGTGTTGGTATATATTGCACAAATGTTTTAAATGCTTCTGTAGCAGTACTACTCTTATAGAATTCATACAGTGAAAAATGGCAGGGTGGCCTGGGAACACCAGCAATTAAGAGGTGGTTCCATGCTCCTCAAAACCTCCTGATCAGAGGCTTTGCTGTTGGATGTAGTTTATCGTCTTACCCAGGACATGGATGTAGTTTATCATCATACCCAGGACGGAGATGCGATAGGCATCAATAAACTACAGAAAAACTCAAAATTGATCACTGCATTTAAGTATTGAATTAATTTTTAAGCTTACCTCTTAAAAAGTTCAATGATAATTCTTCTGCTGTCACTTAATTTAAAGTGAATTTGATGTATGTAGATCCTTATTTTCTGTACAAACAATTATTTTTATTTCATGGGTGACAGAACAGGGGGCAATTTATAAGATAAAATTAATATAGTGTAAAGATGGGAAAATAGAAATTAGAATTACTTATACAGTCAACATTTGAAGAGTTAGAGAAACATAATAGCTAATTAAGTAAAACCTATATTATGGAATCTATATGAGTAAACACGAAATTGGAGCACAATTATCCAACAAATTCTGTACTTAAAAAGCCCCAACTGTACTTTATAGTAATTTGGTATTTACTTTATTATTTGCAAATCATTAATAATTAAGATAGAATTCAATAAAAATAATGATATGAAAAACTATATAAGAAAAATGTTAGGTATAACAAGAAAAACAGTCAAGAGCCATTATTTCTGGTGATTTTGCAGGAGGTTAAAAGATATTCAGACAGATTTTTTTTTTCTAAGACCTAACAAGAAAAGGCACTGCAGGCTAGAGTCTTATATTTATCAATGTTATTAAGTGTTTGCAAAAGAAAAATTTTAGTAATTATAATCTCCATCTTTGTTGCTTGTTATTGCCCATATTAGTGTATTTTTTAATCCCATTGCATCATTTATTCAATCATCCTTCAATGTCAAAAATTTCAAGTAGTTAGTTCAGTCAATTTGGTTTATTGATATTAGAAAGTTTGAGAAAAAAATGTCTGAATTTTCACTTAATGAAAAAGGGAGTAAAATTTTGACCAAACATGTTGATAAAACAAGAAAATAAAGACAACAGACCAAGTGTAAATAATGATAACTCATCATCCCAGAAATATAGACAGAAATTTTCATAGATTCGATAAATTTTCCATGGTTGTTTCTTAAAGCAAAAATCAAGATGAATTAATGTCATACCTTATCTTGTAAAACTGAGTATTGAAATGGCATGCTTACATTTTGGCCTAGAATCTGGCCTCAAAATCTTGGGCAAGAATTCAAGTTCTACATATTATTTACATATATAAAATCTACAATACCCAAATACTATAAATAATTGTTTCATCACCTTTTAAATGACTGGAAAATTCTGTAGGAAAAGTTGTTGGGAAAAAAAAAGAAAATGAAGATTTTTATACATAACATCTTCAAAGATATTTATTATTGTAAAACTAGAGAGGTTTTCAAATAAGATGCCTTTCTGGAGTTTTTCAAATGAAAATTTTTTTTCTTCATCAGAAAAAATATTCCATCTCTGGTGGGATTTAAAGGAATATTTTGTTTTTTTTATAAATGAACATTTACTGTGAAGGAAAAGAAAAAATGAACATACATACAAAATTATTCTGCAAATGTATGTAAATAGCATTTTGCTTGCTTTCAATTCAGACTATAATCTAAAATTAATATTTTAAGAAAATCATGAAGCTTAATTATAAGTATAAAACATACAGAGAAGCTCTACAGTACAAAATCCAGCAGAGAACATTACATTTTTAATCATTTTCACTGTCGGATTTTATTATGCAAGTCAATATTTTCACAATAAAATTGATATTAACCAGATTGATTTGGTTGAATTTTCAAACAATATTTATATCTATGTGATAAATATACCATGTGAATTTTAGTTTATATCTATTTTATTACAAATAATTACAATAACTTATTTAGTCATTAAATATTTTGTGAAGTAACTAAAGTGTTGCTCCCCATATTGTAAATGAATATATAAAATAGTATAGTTATCTATTTTTAATTTCAAATACATAAAAAATTACCTTAAGCTGAAAAATATATTGATTCAAGACAGTACTCCTTCACATTCTGCAAGGCTGATTATTGCACATCTTATCAAAAGTTTTCAAAGATACCAAATTTTCTAAATAGAATGTTATATTCACATTTTTGCAATTGTACTCTCTCGCCTTTTTCAAGAGTCTGCTGTTGTAATTGGTAACCTTATTGGATTTTTGACCCAGATCCTTTGTTCAGTCCATAGGAGGTAGATTGTTCTCATTCCTTTTTCCATGTTTAGGGGATATTTCAGATCAGTTAACACTCACCAGTTTTAGTAATCTCTGTGTCACGTGTTTTTTTTCCTTCCAATGGGTGATCCATCGATAACATGTGACTACCAGGCAAATAGATATATTTTAACCAGCACTTTAAATATTTCTCTTGGACATTTCAGTGCTGTATTTTTGGTATCTTAAATGTAATGTCTATATTCAGGTAGTGGAATTTTATTAATAATTTCTCCAAGATAGTCTATCTCTATGTTAAGTTTACTGAACAGGGTGTCAGTGCCTAATTCCTTTTTTAAAATCATTTAATTAAACAGAACTTAAAGCATCCTTTTAAGAACCATATCAAAAATTGAGTGTAATAACCAAGATGAGTTTACTATTGTAGTATAAAAGGCATGTGATATTAAAAGAGCCCTATAATGCTGAAAGACATGTCAGAGTTGAAACAGTAGAAAAGTGAACAAACTCAATAGCTAAAAGGCTGATGAAAGATGTAGAATATCAAAGAGTCCCCATTAGCATGTAAAATAATATATATATATATATATATATATATATATATATATATACTGGATTTTTTAATAAAGAAAAATTTGCACTCTCCAGTAGAATTTCAATCTGCATTCTCCAGGGCAGAGAGAGCTACCACTAAAATTCTCAAACAAATAAACATTTGGATGCTTTTAGTGCAGAGATGAAAAATTTTTGGAAATTATGACCAGAAGAATTTTTTAAAGACACAGATTTAGCAGATGCCACTGAGTGTTCTTGAAGATCTCAAATGTTGAAGAGTGTGCAAGTCTAACATAGGTATCTAGATAGCCCTGAGAAACACAGGTTTAATTTCTTTAGACAAAAAAAAATTTTTTTCTTTTAATAAGATTTCTCAAAATCAGACGAAAATAAATAAATATACTGTTTAATAAACTAATAGAGGTCTACTCAAATCAAACATCCACTAAATTATTTTGTTTATATATATATATATATATATATATATATATATATATATATATATATATATATATTTATTATGTAATTATGCAATAATGACAAATGCAATCCTGCATTTTCCTTTGTTGACTGATGAGGCAGATTTTTTCCTATTTTTTTGCTGTTTTTTTTATAGACTCCATTAATCCAAGGCTATAGAACCCTGTTATTTAAAATATACCATAAGCTGGGAAGAGAAAAGATTGATCCATACCTTTTAGGGTATTAATGCGTAAGTGAATGTGATGGTACCCTGACTGTAATTTGAACTTGGCTCTCTGATTCCTTAATCCTAGCTGCTATCCATTACTCCACTGTGTGTGTGTGTGTGTGTGTGTGTGGATTAAAAAAGACTTATTTGTATAATAAAAATCATTTTGAGTATATCTTTGTTGACTTATTAACTTAATGAGTTTCAACAAAGAATAAAATTGTTCTTTTTTTTTTTTGTACATTGGTTATGGATTAAATGGAAATATATAGAAGGGCATTGAGGCATGAGTATTTCCTAGAACAACTGTTCAAGAAGAAGTTTGAGTGGAACTTAAAGAACTGATGGAATACAGAGGGAATGTGGGTGGTTTGCTACTATGTAAGTGGCATGGAGAGTCCTAGCCGTGAAGGCTGGACCTGATGGAACTAAAGAATGTAGTTCATCCAAGGATGTTCTATGGAAGTAGCGATAAAGCAGTGAGAGAATCACCACATCCCACCTGTGAGAGAGAGAGTTGGAAGAGGTGGAAAAAATTCTTCTCCAACTTTTTCAACAAGACTTTTGAACTCTATCAAGACTGGAAAGTAATGACATGGCAGCTTCTGCCCAAATATGGCAACAGTACTCCATGGGCCTAATCTGGCTCATATAAAGGTAGAGGATAGCATGAAGAGTAAGGTACTTACTGGAGCAGTACAGGGAGCTGATCATTTTACCTGCATCTTTAGCAATGGATTGTATATAAGAGTTCCACTTCAGGTCAGGTGTGAGTTTGAGGTCCAATATTCTCTCAAGGCATGTAGCCACTTCATGGGGACATCTGTTCATCCTGACTGGCAGTACTTTGAGGTCTGCTCAGTGGTGTGATGGAATGTAACCAGTTTGGTTTTAAAGACATTGAATGTAACCAGCCAGTTTTCCCCCCCACTGAGAAATTAGTGTTAGATCAGAAGAGAGATCAGCTGCCAATCTCTGATTGTCAATAGTTTTAGAGGTGCACCTGTATATCATTGAATCATCGGCATAGATGTTTACAAATGTTCGGAGTATATTCTTAGGCAAATCATTTATGTATGAAAGAGGGTTGGTCTGAGAAGTGACCGCGGCTGGACGCCTACATTAACCACCAGAGCCTCAGAAGACTAGTTGTTAATAATTATCTTCAGGGATCTACATGTTAGGAAGGATTTTATAATTGAGAAAACCTTTCTAGTGATTCCATATCTGCAGAGCTTGTGTAGTAAACCTTTGTGCCACACCTTGTTGAAGGCCTTTAAGATATCTAATGCTATGGTCCTCACAGTGTGTGTGTGTGTGTCATCAAGTGCCTCACTAAGTCTGTGTGTAATGGTAGATAGGACGTCAACAGTGGACCAAGCTGATTGAAACCCATACTGCTTGTCGCACAAGAGGTTGTTCCTACCTAGGTGCTCAACTACCATCTTGTTGATTAAAGCCTCAAAAAGCTTACTGATGATACTGAGGAGACTAATGGGTCTATAACTGGAAGGGGAGGATCTCTTGCCCGTGTTCTTGAAGACCGGGGCATATTTTGCCAACCCTTCCATGTTTGGGAAGATTTCTCCTTCAAGCAACGGTTAAATAACTTTGCTAGGATCAGGGGATAATTCTGAGTTGATATTCTTAAGGATGACCACTGGAATTTTGTCTTAGCCAGTGGCTTTTTTAGGGATCAAGGCTTTTGATAAGTCTAGAGATTTCTCATACTGAAATGAATATATTACTGAAATTGTGCTCAGTTAGATGTGGATTGGCCTTTGTCATCTAACTTTGAGTTTGTGGTTAAGATCTAGGTGAAGAGTTTTGCCTTGTTTGTAGAGGAGAATATGACCTCAGGGCCATTTATAATAGTGGGCACAGATGCTTTGCCTCTGTTCATAATTTGGATGGGGATTTTCCAGAATTCGTGAGATCCAATTTATTTCTTTTCAACCTTGGCTTTAACAGCTTGCACATATCTGCACTTGGTGTTTTCCAGAAGTCTCTTATAGTGATTGTGGGTGATTCTGAAAGAAGTAAGAATCAGACTACACTGTTCCTTGCAATAGATATTGAAGTAATGGTTCCAGTGTGCTTTGGCTGCAGTGTATATCAGAAGTAAACCAGGGTTGACTGTTTGGTTTTTGTTGGAATTTTTTTGTGGGGTATAAAGCATTTCATTCTAGAAAGAATGCAATCAGAGATTAGGGCAGCAGTCTTGGGGGCAGCATGTTTGAAGAATGTTGGGAGAGGAGCTTCTGTCATATAGGACCGAAAGCTGTCCCAGTCTGCCTTCATATAGTGAAAAACTGTTTTATGGAATGGTAAATCAGAGGATGCCATTAGTTTGGAATCAATCTGGACACTGACTAAGGAATGGTGTGATGTGCCTATGGGGGATAAAATTTTTACAGGGTATTTGTCAGGGAAAGACGTTGAAGGTAATTCAACAGAAATGAAAGCAGATAACTTTTTAAGTGGAGTTATTAAATGTAACAAACAGGTTAAGTAATTCTATGAAAAATAAAATGAAACAAAAATAAAATTAATTCAGGAAAAGTAGTGCCTCTAATAAAAAACAAGAGCCTTATACTTGAGGACAAAGGAGGGAAAATTATGGAAAAAGAACAATAAAAATCCTTTGTTGCTCAATTGATGCTAAGAGAAATTTTTGTATGAATAAAGAAATATTTCTTTGCATTTAATGAAACATATTATGAAGGTCCTGTTTTTTATGTTTTTGTCTTGAAATTGTCCTATTTAAAACCATTATACAAAATGATGATTTAGGTGGTCAATTTTATATTACAGTGATAAGTATCCACTTAAGACAAAGTAAGTTTAAAAAATTTGATAAAAATTTATTAATGCCGATGGTGGATTTCTTCTTCCAAAAGAAAATGAAAATGTTCATTGTTAATCAGAAAGAATATGGGATCTCCTTTTTCAACAGAATTTCAAGTTTTGTTAGTTTTAAAAAACAATTCCTTGTCTTTGTTTAGGAAAACTGTACAATACAAAAAGAAAGAAGAAACATGATACAAAAGTAAAAAGAAAGCAGAGAAATTTTCTTTTCAGAAGTAGAAAATTAGAAAAGGTGATGAAAATCAGACAGAGTTTTTGTTTTTTATCCCAAAATATCTTACTTTTCAATTTGATATCGAAGACTTAAAGAATTGTATGAATTTTTTAGGAGTGAGGTTTTAAAAATGTCAACCTATATGTATTAAGAGAACTGACTTCAATTTTCTTTAATAGAAGTGCAAAACATAGTTGATATTTATAACAGAGAAAACCTTATTAAGAACTGTAACTTAGTAGGAACGAAATGCAACATTTTTGGCATACGTTTAAAATCAAACTTAGAATAACAAAAATTAATATTTACTCTTTCAAGATGATCTCAAAAGATGATGATTTATGGAAAAAAAAAACTCTTTCAAAATGAAGATAGGAAAAGAGAATATATTAATGTCTTTTTTTTTTTTTTTTATAGACATTTGTTGGAAAAAATATATCAAAATTCAAATTGAAACATTTTGACAAAAGGTAATGGTTGATTATCTGTAAAATAAAAACTAACCTTACTAAACACATGTGAACATGAATTGAGAGAAAGCTGCATTATACGATTATAGCTGAGAATATCTGCAAATGCATTAAAAATGAACAGTTAATTTTTCTCCAAAATTCCAAAACTTGATATTTACCTAATTCAAACCATTCACACAGTTCTAACTCAAAAAGAATAAAAATTAACTTTTAAAAGTATGTTATGGCACGTAGTTATGAAGAAACTGAAAATAAGCATTATCTTAAGAAAATGTTTGAAATTATTTTAGGTAATGAAAATTAATGCTTTAAAGATTAAATATAATATTTACGTATTTTGGACTATTGTCCAAATTTTTATATTTAAACCGTTTACTAGAGATTTTGAATGCTGTTTTTCAAGATAAGTAGACTCGCTTCATTTAGTAGATTATTCAACTGATAATCTAAATAAATGTCAACAACTAATGATTAGGTTTCAAAAAAAAAAAAAAAAAATAAATAATAATAATACCAATAAAGAATTTATTTTCCATCTAAATTTTTGATTGATTGTATTCTTCAGTGATACCCATTTTAGTCTCTTTTTTTTCCATGTGTCAGAAGACATTAGTATGAAAAAACATTATTATAAACCAGTACTTCATATTCATCAAATTTTGAAGCAGGGCTCATATTGCAACTTTTGAAAAACCAATGAGTTTTACTTCAAAAGTAGTTATTCAATTTTGGAACTGCTGTTTTCAGAATCATTGGTTCAAAATTGTATTCATTTTGGCATGCTTGAACTAAAAACCAAGAGATTTTGGTTTTGAAGCATATGTGATGATCACTTTAAATTTACGAAAAGGAAGATGGTGTTTTTTTTCAAATTCTACAACTTGATTTATAAGGGAAATTTCTCTTTTTCTTATTCATACCTGATTTTTCAATACAAAGCCAGTTCAAATTGACATGAAATTATAATATTCATCAAAATCTTATAAAACTTTAAAATATATATGCAAGTTTTTCACTGATTTAAAACTTTACATTTCTTTTTGTTCAAGAAATAAATAAAGCACATAATTTAGTTGTAATGTAACAAGAGTCAATACATAATCATCACCTTCATTTTAAGTAAGTTTCCTTCCTTACTAAAAATAATTATCCTTGTTTCTTTCCTCCATTTTTGTATATGATCTTGGGTTGAGGAAATCATTTTTTTTTTTATTTATGAGCTGATAAATGTAAATTTCACATTTAAAATTTTTCATGAATTTTACCTATTTTTAAAAAAGTAGAAAGGCAGGTTTAACAAATAAAATAGATGACAATACTTTAAACAATGGTGCAAACTTAAATCAAATTTAAAAGAAATCTATAAAAATAGAATAATGGTATTAAAAATGTCTGGAAAACTGGTCAAATTAATTAAATTCTGCAGATGAAATGGATTCTTATTCTTATTGCCTCCATAAAACAATTTGCAATTGATGATTTTTTAACTTATAGAAAAAAAATAAATAAAACTAAAAATAAACTTTAAAAAAAAATCAATCAAATAGAATCAAATTTTTTTTCGTCTCTTGACACAAAAAAAAATATAACAAATGAATTTTCTTTCCATGAGATTTCTGTTTTGATTTTTTTGGTTCCAAAATCCCAGGTTACTTCTCTAGTATGACCATTAAGGATAAAACTTTTGATAATAAAAAAAATAAAATGAAAAAATATAATTGAAAAAATTTAAAATATTTTTCTTTCTTCCTAATAAGAACGTAAAAATTCAAATTCAGTATTGATAGCACATTACCAATATATTTACAAAGTAATGGTTAGCAAACATTCTTGTAAGCCATAACATTATATTATTTTGACATTGAAAATAATGTAACTGGGAAGAACGAGTTTTTATTTACAAATATTTCAGAATCAAATATTTTCAAATAATATCAATTATTATTAATTTCTAACAACTATTTCTTTTATTTGAGAGTTTCAGTAAAAAGTAAGAGAAAGAAGTACTAATACATTATTAATAATGCTTTATCTCATAAATTTGAAAACACAATCCACTTTTGAAAAATTAATATTATAGTAAAAGCTGTTCTATCCTGTAAGTGAAGTTTCTTAAATTAACTATATCGTTTAGAGGCTTAGGAATTTATACCTTGATAAGTTCCAATGATGTGAGATAAAAAAACAAATGATTTCAAAAATTTTAAAAACTTATAACAGAATTATAATCGTCAAAAAATCTTGTGGATGAAAATCATTTTAGTTTTACACACCAACCCACTTGAAGAGTGTTGTTGACCTCGGTTAAAGCAGCTAAGAAATGTATTGATCAGTACAAGCTATGTTAAAGCAAAGTTTGTGAAAGTGATAAAATGGTAAACCACCTAAGTTAAGCTTTGAAAACATCTTTTCTGTTTATAATCATGGTAATGTGATATGGAACAGAATTTGCTATTTCTATTATATTTTGAGTTTCATTTCATGTAAACTAAATGGGAAAAAAAAATGGAAATATTTAAAGGTTAATGTCCCCGTTATTCAAAAAAAGAAGAGGTAGAGTTTCCTATCTTATTCTTTTTGATTGATTATAAGTTGTATTAAAACAGACGCACTACAAACAATCAACACTACAATCTGTTTCACACAAAAGATTTATATAATATAAATATATAACACACACATAATGTAATAATTATTTTTCTTCATGCTGTAGAGATAAATATAGCATAAGTAAAGAAGAAAATGATAAGTTTAAAAATTTTATTGAAACCAAGAACTAACAAAAGTTTAAATTCAAAAATTGATATACTAAATTATTTTGACATCACAACTGAAGGAGTAAACAATATTCTTATGGCTTGATGACCAGTTATTGCTTTGAAAGCAAAGCTTCTATACCAGGTGACAAATTCAGCAAATTATTTCAACATTTGATTTCAATATACTTGGGAAAAAAAAAAAAAAAAAAAAAATAACCAAATTTCTTTAAAAGGTTGTCCAAATGGTTTATTTATTTTTTTTTTATAGCAATAAAATTATAGTGTCATATAGCCAGAACATATCTTAATGTTTTTCTTCCTATTTTATATGATAGGACTGGACATGAAAAATAGATAAGTTACCATAAAAAGAAAGAACAATACCAATCAGTAGATATGCTACAAGTAAGCACAACAAACCTTAACAAAAATATAATTGCAAGTTATTTATTATCTACAAGCCTACCTTGCCTGTGAACCAACTATAGAAAGAAATATACCTAGAACACATAGCTTATATAGGCAAACATCATATTGAGCTGTGTGTGTTTGTGTGAAAATGACACGATCAATAAATGCCAGCATATAAGAGTTTAATCATATGGCCAACACAATTTGTGTAGAATAGCAAGTTAGCCAATAATAATCTAAAAAGATTTTAGTGATTTCCATCTAGTATAATAACTAACGATATACAAACTCATTTAAAAGCATGGGTACATACTGGCTTCTGGTTCCATGTTGTGGAAACGGGGCAACAGTATTTAATGAATTAGGAATTTAATGACAGGGAATTAGGTAAATGCCAGAAATTCATCCTTACACTCACTGAAGAGAATGAATAGAATATCATTTTTAATGGTATCCAAATGATATCTGATGAGAACAGCTAGTATTTAAGAGAATTCAATCTATGGAAAGGACATTTAATGTTGATAGTTAATCAATAAAAACCTATTGAAATTAATAAACACTAAGCTCTAAAATACCAAGTAGTAATTATTACTCTTGATATTTTCATAAGGTGATGCAGAGAATATTAATTTTTATTAACTTTGAATGATTAGTAGAATTTCATATAACCAATGGAACATAATAACAGAGTAAGGATAAAATGTGAAAAATGTCCCAAAATAGAAACTTTTGTATCTATGCTGGCCCATGTCAAGGTTGAAAATGAGTGTAACAACTTTTTTTACAATTATTACTGCCTGGGCAGGAATTATGGGAAAATTTTTTCCCAAATGATCACTCACTTATTTACTACTATCAACCATCATTGGCATACATGTAACAAGACATTTTTTGGTCAAGGAGGATAGAGCATAGAAGGTGCAAATTCATCTTTCCCAGGGACATCAGTACTAAACAGAAACAAACAACCTCAGTTCAAATTTTAATTTGGTTTGCTATTCCCATTGTTTGGACTGATAATCATTATGCTATCTTTCAACTCCATTTAGTACACATATAAAATGCAGGGAGAAGTATTAACCTCAGTCAAAATTCAAACTTTTCTGATTCCATTTACTGAGCTGATAATTTATATACATCCTTACACCACCACAAATGTTGATAAGGAATAACAAGAATGAGATGTAAAACTTGAACAATGTTTATTTTCACTTGTTGAAGGCAAGAATTTTGTCAGTGAAGGCTGTAGATAGTATAGAACGTTAGGCTGATGGAGTAAGAGTAAAATAAAGTATATTTAAGTTCTCCCAAGTTTGTCAATTCCAATTTCTTTGTTCAGTGATAATTATTTGAAAAAAAAAAAAAAAAAAAAATTGAATTTTGATATATTTTTACAACAAATGTCTATAAAAAAGAAAGAAAAAACTCATTAATATATTCTCTTTTCCTATCTTCATTTTGTAAGTTTCTTTAGCATATATTATCATCTTTTGAGATATTAATGAAAGAGTAAATATTAATATTTGTTATACAAGTTTGATTTTAAACCTATGCAAAATGTTGCATTTCTTCCTACTAAGTTGAGTTCTTATAAGGTTTTCTCTGTTATAAATATCAACTATATTTGCACTTCTATTTAAGAAAATTTTACAGTTCTCTTATTACACTTTTTTAAAACCTCACTCCTCACAAATTCATACAAACAGCTAAAATTCATACACAAATTGAAAAAGTAACTTACAAAAAGATACTAGCCAAAAACTCAGTGTCTGATTTTCATCATCTTTTCTAATTTTAAATAAAATCAGTTATAAATGCAAGGCCTAAAATATATATTCAAAAGGTGGTTTTATTTACTTTGGCTTTAAGTATTAAGGAAAGTTATAATGAAGGGAGAGTGAAAAAGATGAAATAATGTGAACTTGCATCTCTAGTACTGTGGTAGTCTTTTTGGTCTTTCAAGCTAAAGAAAGGAATTTCAGTTTGCAGTGTGTTCTTAAAATAGGATTTTGTATTGATAATAAAAAAAATATAGTAGTAAAGACTATGGTTTCATCATATTAAAGGGAAGTTTATTTCATTTAGATAATGAGCTACAATTTGTCAAATCAGTAATGCACCAATTTTCCAAAAATATGAATGTAAGTTCCATCTTCAACAAAATACTTTAAAAATAAATATTTATAGCTAACAAATTTGGTATGTGTTCTTGTGCTTTGTAGAGGTGTCAACAAGACAAAAATGTTACTGGAAAAATAAAGGACGGAAAAGAGAGTCAAAATAGAGAGAATTTGATTACAATGATTTTAAAGGTATTATTATTAATATTATTATGATAACCAGGAGATATTCTATTAGAAACAACCAAATAGATTAAGCTAAAATAAGCACTGTTTAAATATCTGGGAAGTGTTTTGACAGAGGATAGTAAGTATGACACTGAGATCTATAAATGTACTGGGATGCATTCCACATTTGAAAATGAGCAGAGTATTGCAAGACAAGAGGATTTCTTTGGTAACAAAGAAAGAATACTGAACTGTTACATAGCATCTGTTCTCCTTTACAGCAGTAAATGTTGGACAGTCTCCTCAAAGATAAAGAAGAGACTTGAGGTGACGGAGGTGTGGTTCTACAGAAGGATGCTGAGGATATTATGGACTGAGCATTTGAGCAACGATGTCTTGGAGAGGATACAAACAAGGGGGGAGGATTATACTTAACATCAGGAAGAGGCAGCTAAAGTTTTTGGGACACATAATGAAAAGGAGGGCCTGGAGAATCTGATGCTCACAGGTCAAATAGAAGGAAAGAGAGACAAGGAAAAGCAATGCATGACATACCTGGCAGGCTTGGATGACAAGTGGATGACAGAATATGATCTGGATTGAGAGATACAAGGGATGGAGGAAGAGGAGAACCATGATCACTTACATCCTGAAAGGACATGGCACATAAAAAAAAAAAAAAAGATGCAAGTATCCACCCTGAAAGTGACCTCTTTTATAAGGGATAAGTTATACATTTTCTAAGTCACACCAGATGGGACTATTTTCTGCTTGTGGCATCATGTCATGACAATGATGAAATTTTTTTGTCAAATGTTGATAAGAGGAAATATAAGAAAAAATGTTGTCATACCTTCCACAAGGGCATTAATAGAATAAACAGCCTCAGTTTAATTTAAACTTAGTTTACTATTTTCATACCAAAATTGCTATGCCACTTTGCTCCTGTAATGTGATATTTAGTAAAAAAAGCTTTCCTTCATGCCCAATGGAGACCTGGTTTTTGTAGCAGGTGAGATTACATCTGTAGTTTGCATCAAAGGAAAGTATAAGTTTACATTTAACAAAGGACTAAGTAAAAAAAATGTTATACAATACCTATGGACTATAAATGTCCCAATTCTCATAAATACAGTGGAATATACTGTCTGGGTGGGGTGGGGCTTTCTTTTCTAGTTCACCACTAGCAGTGAATTACTTACTTACACACCATTTGCAAATCTTGTATGTTGTTAATGTTATAAAGATTACCATTCCATTTCCAACCTTCATTTTGGTTATTCTTATTCAGTAACCTTTTCTAGGTAACAACAAAAAATAACTGTTGAAATTTCAAAAATATTTCTTCTTTTTCTTTATGCCATGCCCTTCAGGATATTGGCGATCATAGCTCTTCTAATTTCCTGTCCTCCTTAGCTCTTTATAAATTTTATCTTTTTGTTATTTCTCTTAAACCTTATTCCACCATCCATTTACTCAAGCTCTCTAGGTAGGTTATGCCTTATTTTCCTCTGTTCCTCTTTCCTTCATCTCTGTCCTGTTGTATCAAACTTCCCAAACCTTTTTTCCTCATTACATGCCCAGAAATTTCAACCATCTCTTCCTGATGTTATGTATAAGCATCCATTTTGCTTTCCATTTTCACTAAAACATTGCTCACATGTTCGGTCCATGGTATTCTCAGAATTCTTTTGTAAAATTTACATAATAATAAATCTAGAAAATTTGTGAAACAATAACATATCCTTCATTCATTACCAATGATTTTTTTTAAAGAAGATATTTGTCAACCATCATAATCAAATTTCCTTAGATTCCCTATTGAAGGACCACAGCCTCACCATGTTCAGTGTTGCTGCTGTGGTTTTTTTATGAAATAAGAGTTGCTTGACTCCAACCCATAATTAGCTTTGAATTCAGTTGTTGTTCTCTAGACTGGATACCAATCAAAGTTAGAGAGCCTATTCTACCTTACTATTTAACTCATAACCTGGGAAAAGAAGATACATATGCTTTTTCCAGATTAAGGTTTTTTTTTATAAATGTCAATAAACACAGTTGTAATTTTTCAACTCTACTTTCCAGGCTGGTAATTTGTCAATAGTAAAATGGTTAATTATAAGAAGATTGATTTTGAAATAATAGGTGCAGTTGAATGTGTATTGATCTGAATTCTGCAGAGATTTTTTTCCCAAAGCCTGAGAGGAATTGTAAATTTAAAAAAATGATTATTATATGGCAAGGTTTCATCATTTTACAGTTGAAATAGCTAGATGCAACCTCAAGTTCTATGCTAACATTTTCATCTATCACACTTCTCGCTTGTGGAACTCTTCCAGCTTCTTGCTTCCTAGTCAACTTTGATCTTCAAAATTTAAAATGCAATGTCAACTGTTATCTTCTGTCTTCTTAATTCTTGTTCTTTTATTGTCCTCACTCCTTGATAGTGTTTTTTTCTGTAATCTATAATTGCATCTTAGTGGCTTTATTGCTTTGTCCTTGGGGTGAAATTATTAAAGAAAATAGTACTGAAGCTATAAATCGATAGGTCTCAAGGTTATTTTATTTCTTTAGAGATGTATTTCAAAAAGTCCACTGTGTCCAATGCAAGACTGTCAGACAGCCAAACAATAGATTATAAACTTTAAACTATCAACTCTTAAAGATTCTAAGTAATAATAATAAATACTTAACAGAAGAATCTGGTTTAAATGCCTCCCTATTCTTTGAACAGGAGTAGAGGTTTATCCTTTGTTTCCTGTTTAAGATTGCGTTTCCAGTTCCTTCTAAAGTTTTTTCTTATTTACTTTCACTCCCAGTAATCCCTTAC